>OZ023242.1:20319228-20488759 GCA_964006365.1 Trididemnum miniatum | reverse complement strand
TGAAGAAACCTTCACGCACGCTACTCAACAAACGCATTTTCAATGGAAGACTGAAAAGCTGGTATAGCTATTGTTTTGAGAGCGGGGCGTGATAGAGACAATTTCCCAGATCTAAATGATTTATGGAATCCCAGTGACAGCAGACCCTTCTATCGTACTGTAATGCCTCTGAATCGACTGAAACTTTTATTATGATGCCTTCGTTTTGATAACTGGCATACACGCGATGAAAGAAAGCGGGTTGACAAATTTGCAGCTGTATCCGAAATATGGAATATTTTTCTTCGAAATGCCAGACGTGTTTACATCCCAGGAGAATGCACAGTTGATGACCGTTGATGAACAGCTCGTTGGATACCGTGGTAGAATTCCTGGGTGAACATATATGCCTTCCAAGCCTCGGAAATATGGGCTAAAAATATTCTGGGTTTGTGAGTCCAGCACTGGTTATGGACTGAATGCAGTTGCATATGGGGGTAAAGAAGGTAATCGTGTTCATCACAATTTGGCTCAGGATATAGTGCTGAAAGTCGTAGAGCCTTGGTACGGGACTGGAAGGGATGTCTGCACAGATAATTACTTTACTAGTTACAGTCTTGCACAGCTGTTGCTCCAGCAGAATTTAACCATATTGGGTACCGTACGTCGACATCGTCGAGAAATTCCACTGCCACTACGACAAAGAGACGAGTTATACAGCAGCACGTTCGTGTTCAATCACACTGACGGGATATGTCTGGTGGCTTACCAAGCCAAGTGCAACAAAAACCCAGTGATGCTCTTTAGTTCCACCCACACAGATCCATCTGCGGCTAATGATGAATCAAAAAAACCGCTCTTGGTTTTAGATTATAATGAAAGAAAAGGCGGTGTGGATAGATTTGACCAAAGTATTGAAGAATTTACTTGCCGCCGGAAAACTGTGCGTTGGCCTCTCTTGTTTTTTTACAATATGCTGGACGCAGCTGCAATCAATGCCTACATAATTATGAAGAAAGCTGATTACAGAAATTCCAGAAAGGAATTCCTTACAAAACTAACTTTGGAGCTAGTGACGCCTGCCATACACACTTGGTTGAGCATAAAGAGAACGTGACGTTCTGTGCATGATGCGGCAGCAGAAATGGGTTTTTTATCGCCAGCCCCTAGAGGACGATTGCAGGTTTCCACAATGCAAAGTCTACCGAAAAGATGCACGGTGTGCAAGAAAAGCTCTTGCAGGCAATGCGATTTGTGTAAAACAACTGTCTGTCCACAACACTCAGTCGTTTTGAAAATTTGCTAATGTCACAATTGTGTAAGCGACTAAAAATAGTTTTGTGCTGTTTTGAATCATGACCAATAAACAAGTCGAAGTTCATCTTCCTGAAAAAAAGCCTTCGTTTTAGTTCCGTTTTCAGTTAGTGGTTAGAGAACAATACTGCTCATAATCGCGGCGAAGTGTGAACACTTCTTACTCCTAAAAAGCATAATTTCTTAGGGGAAGAAAGTGTTTCAGTGCCCTATGTGTCCAAATCCCAGTCCATAAAGACTCCATATAGTAGTGAAAATGCTAAGTAACAAACAACAAGTTAGTAAAGACATCGGTAAATAGACACCCAAAAACAAAGTCATGAACCAAACATCGTTTACAAACTGTGACCACAAAATGTAGTCAATCGTTCTTTTGCATATGTAAATTTAAGCGTTCTTATGAGGGTTAAGTACCGGTAGATTGCTTTTATCATAATCGCTTTTAGATAGATGTATCGCTTTTTTAACTCGTGTTTGTCACTTGCGCAGAGTATGCCTTCGGCTTATTTGGCAATAATGTGGAAAAACTGCTTTTAAGTGCTAAAAAATGGCTTTGGCTTATTCACCGATTCGGCTTATTGGCCGGTATATACGGTATACAAGTTACTATCTAGCAGTAGTTTAAGTTCAGAAAAATAGACCAATGAAAATGTTTTCGATTAACTAGTTCATTTATTCTTATTCATGCACCAAATTATTTGAAGAAAAACTATTCAAACTGGTACACAGGGTGACTAGAAACAAGCAAATTGCTCATCGAGTCATGGCCATTGGCCACCCTTAGTAATTACCATGCGTAATACACTTCTAAAAATAAAAAAAAAAAAACAATTCTATAGCTACAATACTTTCAAAAAAGACATCTAACAAGCAGATTTTTGCAATCACTTTTATCCAACAAAATATAAGAGACTCTGGGATTATTGCGTGCGGGAGTCAGCATGCCTTCACTCCTATTTTAGATTTGCTTAAAAATAAGCAATGCGTTTACCAGTATATTTATACTAGTGCTATTAAGGTGATTAAATTACTTTTGCTGACTTCAAATTGTATGTGTAGGCTACATTAAAAATTTGTTCGAAATTTTAGCTAGTTTATAGCCTCATACAGCAATAAAATATATATTAAGCAAAATAAAACATTCAATCTCTAATAAAATGAATTTACTAGTTAAAATTTTCTGTGTACTGGCAGCCAAAATGCAATATCAAAGAATAATTTAAATGTACGGTACGGTAATAATTCTTGAAATAAAATTCTGGCGCAGAGCATATCGCCAATTGCAAAAAGCAACGTTGTAGTCAAGAACATTCAAATTTTAGTGCAAGGTTTAATATCATTTCAATTATTTTCACATAACTGCATAACCACAAAGTTATGTCAACCACTTTTGTATCATATAGGCTTACCAGCACTAGGACTACCCTCGCAAGTGAGTTAGGAGCACAAGGAACGCTAGGGACGCTAGTGAGTTATTACTAGGGCTTATATAGGGCATGCTTAGAGTTAGGACCCTTAGTAATAACTCACTAACCAGTATTCAAAATTAACTTTTTTAGTCGCTTGCCCATTGGGCAAGTGACTGCTAATATCAACTTAAAAAAGTACGAAGGTGTAAACTGATTTATTGTTGTATGTGTCTGATTGAAAGTGATTCTCACAGCAATGACACCGAAAAAGATAATTTCTGCCAATGAGCAAAATCGTGCACGCTACAGTAGGCCAACCTTGACGTCGCATGTGTGGCGCTGTAGAGTATCAAACGCATGAAAGAAAATACAAAGGTGTAAATTAATTTGTGGTCAATTTGATTGACGCAGCCGTTGGATCAAACTTTCACGCTGCAGTGAAGTTGATTCAAGCACTTATTTTGAACCACTGATATTCTGAGTGAGGCTAAAGTTTCTTTTGTCTTCTGGCCTGTCAGGCAAGTGCAAAACAAAATCACCTTGTCTGGGACAATTTCAACAGGCCCCAAGCCAGCAGGCAAGCATTATTTTTGAAGCCCGCTAGTGCCCCTAGTGCTTCTAACTCACTTGCAAGGGCAGTCATTGTGCTCCTGCAGGTTTCAGCAGGACCCCTCGACATTACTGACACATTTTTCAACTGGTAGTATATAGGTAGTGGTTGCCAGAGGATTTGCCACATGGAAGATTTGCCACACAGCAGGTGAGTTGGGGGGTTGGGGGTCAGGGGGATTGGGGTCAGGGGGGTGGGGTCAGGTTGGTTGTTCAACCCAACCCCCTGATCCTAATCCCCCCGACCCCAAAACCTCAACCCAACCCCCCGACCCAACCCTCCCAACCTCAACCCTCCTAACCCCAACCTTTTACCATAGAAACTCTTATTTTAAACAAAAATTATTCTAGACCTTGAATTACAGCCTTTAAATGTTTGGGTAAATTTTTATTGGTTTTCATATTTGGGCAAATTTGCACTAGTTAAAATCTTGGGGGAAACAGTGGTCTAGCCTATTCCTACCAGTATATACATGATAACCCTAAAAGCACATCAATGGCTGACTTTTTCATAAGATGGTGAATATACTAGTACCGGTACAGAGTATGGGAAAGCAACATGCTATTTGAAGTATCGCAAATGAGACACTTACATCATCCAGATACCAACGAAACAAATATGACCTGTTGCTAGCAATTATATTAACATCAACTATCACTTGGGTGCAGTCATTGTTAACTCTTGCAGTAGGAGTAGCAATACTCCCACTCATTGCAGTATATCTAGAGTCTAGCTTATCAATTAAAGAATGAATCTGTAAAATCTATTGCATTGATAAATAAATTAAAAAAGTGTCTATTTCACTGGAAATTAGGTTCCTGGCATGAAAACATTAACTTTAAACAGCTTAAATGCCTTCTCTCAGATCCAAATGTCTTTGTAATTAGTTAACATTTACACTAAATCAAAACTGCATCCCCTCACCAAAATTTTCTGGATCCGCTTCTAAAAGATATTTTGAACAGAGCTGTAAAATCAAACTTGAATTCAAACTCAATCATTTTCACCAAACTCAATAAATAAACTTTTTAAAACTTGGACTTACTCGAACTTGCAAATATCTCTTGAACTTGATTAAAAATCGATCGAGTTCGCAGCCCTGATTGCTGGTTATATTTACCAATAGGCCTACTATATACCATCGACTGTTAGCTCAATTGCTACGCGCACGCTATCAGTGCAGGAGGTCTGGGGTTCGATTCCCAGGCCGGTCAAATCTATACAGTGTTGCCAAAGACTCGCCACCGTTGCGACAATTCTTCGGAGCTGTGTTGCCCAGGCACTAAGCCGCGGAGATAGGCCCTGCAACTCGTTACACGCTTTGACGTAATACGACAAGTATAATGAAGATTTGATTTGCCTGTTTGCCCACTTAATGTTGGTAAAAATGCTATTTTTTAGCAACTGATTTGTTTAATTGATTCCTATCTCTGTTGAAGATCACTCGGCTAGTCTAGCTATACTACATAATCTGATGATACAGATTGCACAGGTAGCATAGGTCTACCGATATAGCCTACCGGTATCAAATTACTCTTTGCACCTTAAAGTTGCTTTGGTGTGCAGATACACGGATATGCATGCAATCAATCAATCAATCATCATGTTTATTCGTTGCAAGCGAGTGATGCATATAAAATATGTCGCAGAAAGATTTGCAAACTGGAGACAACGAAAAGACCAGTTGGTCATCAAAGTCAGTTGCCACCACCAGACAAATAGCTTACTTAGCAGGTATGACTGTTTTGACATGAAAACAAAAACAGAACAAAAACAAAAACAAAAAAAAAAAAAAAAAAAAAAAAAATCTTATCTGCTCTTTGACACAAACCACTATCCGCAACTTAATGAAATGAAATGCGGTATTGACATAAATGAAATTAAAGATTTTTTCCATTACCTATCAGAAAAGTCATATAGCCTGTAACTTACAGGCTACACTATTATGTTTTTGTTTACACTTTAAGAGAAACATTTACCTTAATTGCAATATTGATTAATCAAAAATTTTTTGTATTCAGACTTAAACTTGGTTATGTCATAACATTTTATGTCTCTTGGAACTGCTCTCCATATTTTAGGACCAGTAAAAGTAATTGTTTTTTTAGCTAGTTCTGTTCTAGCATAAATTTGTTTAAAATTAAAGTTTGCTGAACATCTCGTTTCATATTTGTGAATCAGATTTACTTGAACAAGTCCAAAATAATCTCTGGACACTTTTTTTTTATAACAACGATGAATAATTTTAGCAATCTGTAATTTCAAAATATCTTCTAACTTCAATAATTTAAGCGAGCTATACAACGGTTTAGCAGAAACATATAGGGGAGTTCGTGTAATAATTCGTAATGCTCTGTTTTGAAGAGATTTTAAGGGTTTCAATGCTGTTGCTGAGGCTTGACCCCAGGTTGATATACAGTATTGAAGGTGGGGATAGATAAGACTGTAATAGACAGATTTCATGATACCTTCAGACACATACTTTCGTAGATTTGAGAGAGCCCAAATACCACTGGAGATTTTAGAACATTGTTTAAGAATATGTGGTTTCCAGGATAACTCATTGTCAAGTAGGACTCCCAAGTAACGGATTTGAGTTTTTTGAGCAATTTCAATATCATTGATATGAATTTTAAATGTACTACCTACTTTCTTAGGTTTGTTTATTATCATGTATTCAGTTTTATTGTGGTTTAAGGACAGCTTGTTTGTTTTTATCCAAGCATCTACATTTTTCAGTTCATCATTCATTTTTTGTTCCAGGGCGGATATGGATTTAGAAGAAAATGTAAGATTGGCATCATCTGCAAACAGCCTAACACGCAGGGTGCATGAAGATGGTAAGTCATTTATATATATCAAGAATAGTAGAGGTCCTAAGGTAGAACCCTGGGGTACTCCATAGGTTACTGGTTGAATAGAAGATTTAGTTTGGTGTGTTACAACACATTGCTTTCTATTTGATAAAAAGCTTTCTAACAAGTTCAAAGGCAAACCTCGAATACCGTATCTATGTAATTTGTTTAAAAGAATTTTGTGATCAACAGTATCAAAGGCTTTCTTTAGATCTATAAATACCGAACAGACAATTTCTTTATTATCAACACACGTTACGAAGTCTTCATATATTTGGGCCACAGCTAGTTCAGTGGACAAATTTTCTCTAAAACCAAATTGATTTATATAAAATATATTATTATTATTAAAGTAGTCGTACAACTGACCGTAAAGACATTTTTCAAATAATTTGGAAAAGGGTGACAACAGCGAAATTGGTCTATAATTTGAGCACTCATTTTTTGATCCATTTTTATGAATAGGAATTACTTCAGCTATTTTTAAAATACAAGGAAAAGTGGATTGCAATATGCAAATATTATAAAGTTTAGTGAGGATCGGTGCTATTATTATGTTACACATTTTAATAAATTTAATAGGAACACCATCTAGTCCTGAACTTTTAGAACTATTCAAATTATTTATATGAGCAACTACTTCTTCAACTAATATTGGTTTCAGAAAAAATGAATGCTGGACTCCTTGTATCAATTTAGGTGGAGAGAAATCAAGGTTAACTGGAGGCTGGTCAATTTTTTCAGCTAGCATTTGTGGAATGTTTGTGAAGTACTTATTAAAAGAATTACTAATTGTTAAGGGAGAGTTTGTCCATTCATCATTATTATCTTTCATTCTTAATGGAATAGACAAGCTTTTCTTTTTGAATTTGATGATGTCATTTATTGTTTTCCACATTAGTCCTGAATTGTGCTGATTTTGCCTAATTATGTCACCATAGTATTGCTGTTTTGCAAATTCTTTTATATGTGTCAATTTATTTCTATATTTTTTGTAGTTCAACTGAGCAGACCTTGATTTGTCTTGTAATGTTTTTTTAAATAGCTGATTTCTTTTTCTAATAGAGACTAAGATACCTTTAGTAATCCAGGGTTTGTTGGCCAATTTTTGTTCTTTTCTTGTCATTTGTTTCAATGGTGCATGTTTATTTAATACTGATTTGAATATACCAATAAACTGTTCAAATAAAAGGTTTACAGGTTTGTGTTCATTTATTTCGTCATTGTAACTATCAAAATTCATAGAAAGTTCAGAAAGAAACTCTTCAGGAACAAAATTTTTTAAAGATCGTTTCTTAAACCTTAAGTTTACCTTAGTGGGTTTGAGATCTTTTACCATAACTGTAACAGGTAAATGGTCAGATATATCAGAGAGAAGAATATGGGTACCTACTTCTGAGCAAGTATTATTTGTGTATATGTGATCCAGTAAAGTAGAAGAGGATGGACTTATTCTTGTGGCATATCTGATAAGTTGAGAGCAACCAAGGCTGTGCAAAGAATTTTTATAAGCTTGTACTGAAGTGTTTGAGTTTTCTTTCAGCAAATTAATATTCACATCTCCACAAATGTAAAAAATTGAATTATGTAAGTTTAGCTTTTCAATTGTTCTTTCCAAGCTAACTTGGAAGTCTTTGAAATTAAAATTTGGATGCCTATATAATGCCCCAATAAAGCATTTTTTATTGTGAGCTTGTTCTAACTCTATCCACATGTCTTCACAACCATTTACATGCAAGTCAAATTCATTTACTATAGTATATGAATAAATTTGATTAATGTATATTCCCACACCTCCGGCATTGGTATCTGAATTTTTATGAACAAAATCATACCCCTCTAGATCTACGTTAGGGTTGCAGCTATTATTTAATTTTGTTTCGCTTATAGTTAGTACATCTGGTTTTTTGCCCAAGTCAACCAATAGCTCATGTAGATTACAGTGATTCTTTTTCAGACTGCGTGTATTGACATGCATAATAAAAAAATCATCAGATGAAGAATAAGCGTCTTTAAAGTCTGAAGCTGATAAGTAGTAATTTTCTAGTTTAGCATCTTTAGGAAGCTTAGCATAATTGACTAGATTTTTTATTTTTGTATCCCCCAGGAATAGTTTTATAAATGCGTCATCATCTATTTGATGAAACGGATATAGATAAGTATAACATAATGTACAGTAATACGGACTATCTGTAGTTCCAAGAGACATAAATTCAATACTAGTTAAATTGGTGCACTTTAGATGACACCAGTTATTGCAGATGTCACATTGGATGGAATTTTGGTTAGATTTGCATGGTTTGCAGCACAATGAGCACGGATACCTACAACAGGGCATGCACTGAATGCAAATAGAATAAAAATAATTAAATCAAACTAACAGGTTTAAATGAAACAGCAAAGTTCAAAAATAATAAAACACAGTTATGGGCAAGAAAAAGTTTCTTGAAAATTCAATTCAAAAGTCTCGCAAAGATAAGTATACAAAAGCCAAATTTCAACCTTGTCACTGATAACTCAGAAATTTAATCTACTGTCCATGGAAATTACTATACCATATCAACATTCAAGGAGTCAAGATGCATTTTTTTTCCTGGATTTCGTGAAGTGGTGTAATATATTTTTCCATCAAATGTCCAGTATTGCAAGACTACACCATCATTTTGTAGTTTTTTCAGACCTTTTATGCACTGTAAACGTCTAGGCGTCAGTGCTTCTGTGATCACTACACCTTTTCCTTTTAGTTTCTTCTTCGAATTATAAATCAAATTTTTCAAATCATGTCTGACGAATTTTACAATGATAGGGGATTGTGCTCCAGGTTTTCCCAAATAATGGCTGCGGTCAATGTCATAATCCCTTACTGAAATGTTAAGTTGATCCTTCAGCAGTGTTTTCACAATGTCATTTGTGTTTGACTTTTCATTTCCTTCCGCTGGTGGTGATAAGCCATGAATAATCAAACAATTTCGGCGACTGTATTGTTCTTGTAATTCAAGTCTGGTTTGCAGTTCCTGGTTTTCTTGTTTTGAAGCAGTGACTTGTTTCTCCAGAGCTTCCATATCTTGCTTAAATTCAAGCAGCATTGCTTGCTTGAAAGTATCATTTTCAATCAAATTCAGACATATTTTATTCGAAAGGGAATCAATGAATTTTCCATCTGTTTTCAACTGATTTACCAAGCCTGTATATGTGCCAGTGCCAGTATCAAGTTTATCCTGATCTGCGATGATGGTAGATGTTGGGATCTGTTTTTCATTGAGACTTTCAAGAAGGATATCTGAGTCAATTAACACAGATTTTATAATACTTTTCACAATCTCCGGATCATAGTCTTGATTTCTTCTTGGTGATCCCTGCTGTAACCCCAGTTGAATGGTCTTTGTAGATTTTCTTCTAGTCATTTTTTCAAATTCAAAGATCAAGTTTAAAATCAGTAGCAATTTGAAATTTATTTAAGATTTATCAGTAAGACAACGTATTAAATTTTATCCCTACATCAACCTTATTCAAAAAGCAGATGGATAACTACTAATTATGCACTGCAGACACTACAAGATAATAATGCCTTTTAGGGCATCTCAACCAGAAACCACTTGCAATTACAAGGGACTCACTATGGACTCAGCAAACGCTTGAGCGCTGTAATGCGGGACTCCTATGTATCCATGATAGCGTGGTTGTCACGACTCCCAGTAATCAAGCCTTAGCAAAGGTGATTTCCCAATAACGAAACTGAATAATGAATTTCACTATCGTGTGTTCACACATAGTAGAATCTATGGTTCACATTAGACTTACCATACGCAGGGAGTCGAACCGGTAAAATCCGCTTTTGGTGAACCCGAACCAAACCTGAACTGTTTAAATTTGAGATCATTGAACCTGAACCGAACCCGAACCTTTAATATTTCAAATCTGTGAACCTGAATCGAACCCGAACCTTTAAAATTTTACGCAAGTGAACCCGAACCGAACCTATAATATTTTGTGTTCATAAACCTGAACAGAAATCGTTTTGTAACAATGTTTGAACCAGAGCTGATTCTAAAAAAATATTAATAAAACTCTCTACACATGTGCTGTGATGCGTAACATTCTTTCTGCTTTTCAAAATTTAATGAGTCTGAAACACATCCCCTCAAGAAATTATCAGAATAATAAATAGTTTTCATCTTAATAAAAGTTAATAAAGCTTGTGGTTATGATGATATTTCTCCATTTTTGCTATAAACTGCTGCTCACGTTATTGCTTATCCTCTGTCTATAATATTAAATCATTTCATCTCGCTAGGCGTTCTTCCTAACCAATTAAAAGTAGCAAAAGTTATCCCCGTTTACAAGTCTGATCCTTCAAATGATCTTAAAATTACCGCCCAATCTTACTTCTCTCGTCTCTCTCTAAAATCTTTGAAAAGGTTATTCTGAGAAGATTGGTGTCTTTCTTGGAACGTCATAATTTGTGATACCCTCCCAGTTTGATTTCCGACATAAACACTCTACTATTCATCCAATTTTAGACCTGTTAACAGAATGTTATCAAAATATAGAAAAAAAGCGTTTTTCTGCTCTCATTTGTCTTGACATTAGAAAAGCATTTGACTCAGTCTGCCACAAAAAACTTCTTAAAAAACTTGAATACTATGGCATTCGCGGAATAATCAATAAACTATTGCATTCATACTTACACAACAGAAGACAGTATGTAGTCATAAATAATACTAGTTCAATGCTTGAGCGTATCAACTATCAACTATGCTATGGTGTCCCGCAAGGTTCTATATTAGGTCCTCTATTATTTTTATTGTATATTAACGACCTTCCAGTTTCACTGCAAACGACACCTAGACTTTTTGCTGACGACACTGCTCTATTAATTGCCGAATCGTCACTCTCTGCTGAAGGGTATCTCCAAGTGGATGCTATCAAACAGCTTAGCTCTGCATCCTAACAAAACCGTCGCATTAAATGTATCTCCTTCTCGCACATCATCTTCTCTCGAGCTTACTCTTGATAATGTTATGATCAAAACTCAGGAAGTCGCTAAATATCTGGGTATTTTAATCGATGAGAAACTTACATTTAAATCGCATATTACTCGCCTTGAATCAAAATTCTCGATCCGTGGGTATCTGTCCTCCTTTTGCGTAGTGAAAATATGGTAACCCTAGTTTACACATGTAGTGACCCTGGTCATAAACCAGTGGCCACTACACCTTGTAGACATTGTATTAATTAATATTGGCAACACTAAAAATGCTTCTTGTTTTGCAATGCAGGAAAGTTGGTCGCAGATATATAGCTACGTTAATATCTGTAGAAATCTGAAGGAAGAAAAGGAAAACAAGGAAGAAATTACTGTGAGTACCTAATATAATACATCAGGTGCCCACACACAGAATAAGCTACCATGCGGCTTTTCGTACGTAAAGTGACGTAGGTTACAAAATACGAGAAGCTAAATACGCGAAAAATCATTTTCAACAACACCGCTACAGCGTTTTTAAGAGTCACGTGATGTGGGAGATGGCTATAAGTACAAAAATTGTACAGTAGTATGGCTGCATTGATGTGGTGTAGGCCTATGCTGGACTGCCATGCGTAGGGTATGGGTTTTAAGCAGACCTGGGTTTAATTTTTTTCTCAGCGTACCATACTGAAGTCGCTGTAGCGGCTTTGTTGAAAATGGTTTTTCGCGTATTCAGCTTCTCGTTTACAAAACAGTTGAAAGTTATGACGGAATGACGTAAAATTACGTCACTTTGCACGGCATTCTAGAAAACAATTGTAAGGTGCATCGAAAAATAAACGATAAAAAGCAAAATTGTCGGGGTTCGAGTAGTATGAAAGATTTTTTTATCAACTGCATACGTCAAAAATAAATAATAGTTCGCATGGCAAGTCGGGTGTTCACACTAAATGCGAATCTAATCCGATTTATGGTCGTACGAAGTCTCATCCATATTTTGACTTAAGCAGTTGACGAAAAAATCTTTCACACAATTGGAACCCCAAAAATTTTGCTTTTTATCAGTTATTTAAACAGTAGCCTATCATTTAAACCCAAAAAAACTACTATATTTTCATCGATTACAGTATAGTTAAAAAAATTAAACAGTAGCCTATCTGCACGAAGAGTCTTTACTAATTCTATAAGTTATCCCAGCTTGATGAGGAGCCACATGGGTTATTGCATTAAAATGTGGTACCATGGAAACAAAATTATGATTGATAAACTACAGAAGTCAATGAATAAATTTGTTCGCATGATGTTTGGTTTAAACAAAAGTGATGATGCGTCAGCAATAATGAAATCTCACAATTTACTGCATATAGAAGTATTACTGCAGAAAATTAGATAAACGACCAGCGTTGTAAATAAAATTAAGAGCCTTTTGAACAAGCAGATTCTGTTTACACTTTACAATTCGTTGATCAAAAATCACATTCAATATTGTGCAATAGAATTCGCCTATATCGACTTCGGCTATTAGTGAAGAATTAAAAAATAAATCATTCAACTTTTTTAAAAAACATTTCAAATTAAAAATCCTAGGTGAGCATTAGCTCTCAGCGAAGTATTATTTCTTATGTTGTGATGTAGCTCTATTTTTAATCATGTTAGCGTAAATCTGCGTTTTTTTTAATTATGTAATCGTAATTTTGCTTTAGGTAAATTGCCTTCACTTTATTTAATCGTGCGTACTACTGCCGTTTTTTTTTTTTCACAAAACCTAACAACTACAATTGCCAAGGTTTCGAGATAATGAAGCTCCGGATGGCAGATGCTTTCCCGTAGCCCGGAGCGTTACTCTGTCTACGCTATTTAATCTGGCTGACAGAAACCGAATCTGCCTTAACGGCGAGACACCTAACGATGTTCAAGCTGGGCAGCGGCAAACGTCCTTTTCAGGACGGGGCGATGCGCATCTTCGGCGCACCGTCGACAAGTTCCAAAGGCCCAGCATTCTCCAACTGAACATCGAAGGCCTCACTGCAAGCAAGATGAGCGTGTTGCATCATCTTGCGTTACAGTGTGAGGCACTCGTCATCCTCATACAGGAAACCCATTGCACCTCGGTAGAAAGGTTAGATCTTCCCAGCTACCATCTAGCTGGGTTTTCCTTGAGCAGGAAGCATGGTCTTGCTACGTTTGTCCATGAGCGTCTGAAGTGGATCCTAATCGACCAGTCCCCACCAACATCGGAGATCGAGTGGGTGTGCGTGGATGTTGATAACTATAAAATAGTCAACGTCTACAAACCCCCTCCAACACGGATGCAAGCATCTGATCTTCCAGCATTCCCCCATCCCTGCCTCTATGCTGGCGACTTCAACTGCCACCATGTTGACTGGGGCTATAATAATAACAATCCAGATGGTGAATGCCTGGCTGGCTGGGCCAGTGCCAACAACTTCACCCTGCTATATAGCCCCAAGGAGGCCGCCAGTTTCCACTCTGGCCGCTGGAAAACAGACACCAACCCAGATCTTGCATTTGCCAGTGTCGATTTGGACAGTCGCTTACCTGACAGACGTATCTTAGGAAAGTTCCCAAGGTCACAACACCGACCCTCGCTTATAAGTCCACCCAAACTTGCTCATCCAAAACCGAGCAAGCCTGTAAAGCGATGGAACTTCCGCAAGGCCAACTGGGACCACTATTCTAACCTAACCAACAAACTGGCCAAGAGTATACTGCCACCTGAATCTCAAAACATCGATCAGGTTTACCAGTGCTTTTGCAAGGTAATAAGCACTGCGGCGAAGAAATGCATCCCTCGTGGTCGACGATCAAACCACATACCTTGCTGGGATGCGGAGTGTGAAGACCTCTATCAGCATTTCCTGCAGTCATCTGGGGGCCCTGATTCGGATAGGGCTGCCACAGCCCTACTCACAAGGCTCGACGGGAAGCGGAGAAATCGCTGGTCAGAGACGGTCCGCAACACTGACTTTTCGCACTCCAGCCGGCTGGCATGGAATACTATAAACAACTTGACTGGTAGGTCACGACAATCCCCTCGTCAATGTCCCGTTTCAGCTGATGCTATTGCTTCTCAGCTGGTTAAAAACGGGAAATACGAAGGTGTGAATCGACGCTCATCTCGGCTCGTTTTACAGGAAGTGTCTGACCTTTGGAGGGCTGATCCATTACATCCTGCGAATGTCTCCGGGAGTTTTTCCCATCGGGAGTTCGCTGCTGCCCTCCAACATTTAAAACCAGGCAAAGCTCCTGGACCTGATTCCATTTGTCCGGAGCTGATAATCCATGCTGGAGCCAGCTTAAAATCTTGGCTACGTGGCTTCCTATCTTCCTGCCTGCACCACCTCAAAATTCCTAAGATCTGGAGAAGAGCGCTAGTAGTAGCGGTCCCAAAGCCTTCGAAACCGGTAGAGGACCCAAAGAGCTATCGTCCGATCTCCTTGCTCTGTGTTCCCTACAAGATTCTCGAGCGACTTATCTACGCCCGCGTCGAACCTCTTATTGACCCTCTGCTCCCACGGGAACAGGCGGGTTTTCGACGCGGAAGATCCACCGTGGATCAAGTCACTTTGCTCACGCAAAGCATTGAGAATGCATTCGAAGCGAAAAAGAAGGCCGGTGCCGTCTTTATCGACCTGACAGCTGCCTATGACACTGTCTGGCACCGTGGCCTCACCTGCAAGCTGTTGCGGCTTCTGCCGGACAAGCACATGGTTCGTATGATTATGGAGCTGATCCGCAACAGAAGCTTCACCCTTACAACTGGCGACAGCAAGCCTAGCAGGTTACGACGCCTGAGAAACGGCGTCCCCCAGGGATCGGTCCTGGCCCCCCTCCTTTTCAACATCTATACATATGATGTCCCCTCCATAACCTCCAAGAAGTTCGCCTATGCCGACGACCTGGCGATACTTCATACATCTGAAGAATGGAAGGAGTTGGAAAGGACTCTAAGCCAGGACATGACTACACTCTCGGAATATCTCCAGACCTGGCGATTGAAGCTTAGCCACACTAAAACGGTGACGGCGGCCTTTCACCTCCACAATCGAGAGGCTAAGCGTGAGCTTAAGGTCTGTAACATCGGTAAGACCTTACCTTTCTGTCCAGTTCCCACTTATCTTGGGGTCAAACTGGACAGATCGCTCACATATCGTCCTCACCTGGAAGCATTGCGCAAGAAGTTAAGTGCTCGCGTCTCACTGTTGAGGCGACTTGCCGGAACAGGTTGGGGTGCTAGCGCTAAGACATTACGCACAGCTGCCCTGTCTCTGGTCTACTCGACTGCCGAGTACTGCGCACCAGTCTGGTGCCGCAGCGTGCACATACGGCTTATCGACAGTGTAATAAATGACGCCTTGCGCATTGTCACTGGGTGCCTGCGTCCCACTCCATCGGTCTACCTTCCGGTTCTTTCAGGCATCCAGCCAGCTGAGCTTCGCCGCCAAGGAGCGACACTCTCCCTAGCCAACCGCAGCTCCCTGGACCCTGACCACATTTTACATGGCCAGTTTCATGAGTCACAGGACGTATGTAGGGAGAGATTGAAATCTAGACGCTCATTTGTACCTGCTGCTCGGAAATTACTAGACAGTCTTTCTGAGATGGACGTCCGTGCAGCCGAGTGGACGAACACGAAATGGGACATGGAGTACTCTGCCAACGCATTGTCACTCCACGCTTTCATTCCCAAGGCTAGCTCCAGACCGTTGGGTATGGGTCTGCCCAGGGCAGCCTGGGTCAAGCTCAACCGTCTGCGTTCTGGTGTTGGACGTTTCTGTTCGTCCATGTACAAATGGGGTCTCGCTCCTCTAGCGAATTGTGAGTGTGGTGCCAGTGAACAAACCGCAGATCACATCATCTCACAGTGTCCCATACATCGAGCACCCCGAGGTATGTTTGGTCTAATGGTTTTGGATGACGAAACAAGATGCTGGCTGAAGTCCCTTACAGTCAGCATCTGACCCAAGCAGTTTGGTGGCCAGGGTGGTAAAAGGATAAACCCTCGGCCTTGGTCCTCCCATCTGTCTTGGAAGAGATGCCCCGCCAAACGACGACGACGAGATAATGAAGGTTTTATGTTTTTTTAAGCTAGCTCAAAATCCTGATTGTAAAATTTTCTATTTCTTTTTCAGAGCGAGTCATTTTAAAGGCATGAATAAAAATTGATTTGTAAAAAAAAAACTATCGATTAGTTTTTGAAAAAAGTGACTTGTTAGGTTTAAAAAAAAAATTCTTCGTTTAAAAAGTAACAAATTTTTTTTCAAAACCTAACAACTACAAATTGGATTATGACGTAACAGGCGTCTCATTCCGGACTTGGGTTCAGTCACCTTGTTTCAACTTGAAGAAAACAAATAATTATATGACGTCATAATACGCCTCAACAATTGAATGTAGTTGTTAGGTCTTGAAAAAAATAATCGGTAAAAAGTTGGCAAAAATTTTTTTTACGTGTAGTTGTTAGGTATCCATATTAGCATAACTAAATAAGTTAACACTTTGATGTTTGGACACAAGATAAAATATCGAATTTCAATTCGAAAACTGCAAAAAAAAATTTTTTGAAAAATTTGTAGTTGTTAGGTTTTGTGAAAAAATGGCAGACTATCTTATATGTTGCAATATTGCTGTACCATTACCATCTTTGTGTAAATATGCGTTTTAATTATGTAATTGTGATATTGTTTTAGGTTATTTGTCTTTTTTTTATGATTGTGCTATTTCTTTACCGCTTTCGTTACTATTGTACCTTCGTGCATATTCGCGTTGCATTTATAGGCTATTTTGCTTTTTGCCTGCCGAATGAGATGACTTAACTATATGCGTGTGTACAAGGAGCATCTAGACTAGAAAACCCTAGGGTTATTCGGTGCTCCTTGTTTCTCAAATCTTTCGTTATGCTTGTTTTCTTTTCTTGAGTGTCAATAAACTGTAAACTATGTCGACAGTTTGTCTATATCGACACTTTTTCGTTGGTCCCGGCGAAATTCCCATCTTTTACCTGCATTTGAGTTCGCCTATATCGACTTCGGCTGTATCGTCAGTTTGCCTATATCGACAATCTTTTTTTATTCCCCAGAGTATATTGTTCGTTTATAGTAACAGCTGTAGCCCTTCTTTTCACTGCAGAACATAATCCCACTTAACAGTTTATAAGTGCTGTACAAGCGGTAGTACTAATTTGGCACTGTAGAACAAATTTGGCACCGTACGTAGAGCTGATTCAGCACTGTAGAACTACTTTGGCACTGTACGTAGAAATGATTTAGCAGTTAGCACTGAAGGCAGTCTAGGCACTGTAGAACTAATTTGGCACTGTTAAGGTTAGTGTTAGGGTGCTAAATCAGTTCTACGTACAGTGCATTTGAAGTGTAGCGCCAAATTAGTTCTACAGTGCCTTCAGTGCTAAATCAGTTCTACGTACAGTGCCAAATTAGTTCTACAGTGCTGTTAGGGTTAGGTACAGTGCCAACAGTGTACCCAACCCTAACGGCACAGTTCTACGTACAGTGCGAAATTAGTTCTACAGTGCCAAATTAGTTTTACAGTGCCTAGAGTGCTAAATCAGTTCTACGTACAGTGCCAAATTAGTTCTACAGTGCTGTTAGGGTTAGGTACAGTGCCAACAGTGTACCCAACCCTAACGGCACAGTTCTACTGTACGTACAGTGCGAAATTAGTTCTACAGTGCCAAATTAGTTTTACAGTGCCTAGAGTGCTAAATCAGTTCTGCGTACAGTGCCAAATTAGTTCTACAGTGCTAAACCAGTTCTACGTACAGTGCTTTTGAAGTACAGTGCCAAATTAGTTCTACAGTGCCTAGAGCTGAATTAGTTTTACGTACAGAGCCAAATTAGTAGGACCCCTGTACAAGAGGGTCCTTTGTTTTCCCCGTAAGAACCTAGTGACATCATAGACCAAAACACAATTAGCAAACATGACGAAACAATAAAGACGATTGTTGACCTATAAAAATTTAAACACTATACATGGAATTGCGTTTTAAAACTGGACATTGTTGTGCCCGTGGTTAGTTTAAGCACCGCGTATATTGTACAGTAACAGAAAAAAAAGCAATAAAAAATTACCGATTTTCTCACCTAGGTTGGGAGGTTCCGTGACAAATAGACAACAAGATGTTACATAATAGGAGTTACCAAAATGTTACATATAGACAAGGATGACGTCATGACGTGACGGATAGAAATAGTGGTAGTAGGATTTTATATTTTTAACCATAAAACAACGCCATCATCAACACAAAAAACAGCTTGGTTAAAAATAAGGAAACAGCGACAAAACGTTATACGTTGAACATCTTTAAGATAAAAATACAGAACCAAAGCGTTTAAAATAAAATTAGCACGGTCGCTGCACCTAAAAAAACAACACAAAAATAGAAATAAAAAACAAAACATACACATTACACAAGCAGTGCAACCTATAGATTTTCATGCCATTAAACCAAGAATCTTCTGTATTAATAATACTACTAGTATGCAAATTCTTATTAAAAATAAATCATCCTTAATTGTCCCTTCCGTTTGGTAGTCTACAGAGTTCTCTTTTAGCAACACAACATTTATTTTCTGTCCATATAATGTCCAACTCGTAGTATGCTATACCGGAATATAACGCTGCTTCGTCTTGTAGTTCTCTACAGTTTTCTTCTTTTGATTTGTCAATTGTTACTAAATTAATTCCACCGATTTCAGGTTCTGAAAAAGAAAAAAAGACGGAGCAGTATGCGTTCTCGATCAAAAAGGAAAAAAGTCTTAACGAGTGGAGTGGGAGTTATTTTTGGTTGAGGGAGATAATATGCGAACGAATATGCTTACGGAAGTTTCGATACGATTTTAGCCGCTTTATATCAAGGGGAATTTTGTTCCAGATTAACGGTCCCTTATATTTCATTGATTGTTTCGTAACATTTATTCTACAAAATTTAGGGTAGAGATTAGAGCTACTTCTGGTACTTCTAGTGATATTTTCTGCTGAACTATTTATGCTGTTGGTTTGAAAAAAATCATCGAAACAAGGTGGCAAAAGGCTTTTGTTATATCTCTTCGTAAAGCAAGCTATCTCAAATTCCAACGTTTGCTCAACAGACAATAAGTGACTTTGCACCATTACTTGTTTGACTGAATCTCTAAAATTCAATATATTAATTAGCCTTATAAATTTATTAGCTGAACGTTGTAAATTTAGTATGACAGTTTTATTTCCGAAACACCATGTCGTTACACAATACGAAATATGGCAGTTAAACATAGAATGATACTGATATATGAACTCAATACCTAACAGTCTTAGAATCAGACACTACATGACGTCACTATGCTTCACAATTTACCATGTGCTTCCGACGGTTTTTACCTCGGGCGTACAAACTAATCTGATTGCTTTACAGTAATGTGTTGTATTTCCTTTGTTCAAAATGCAGTTCTGTAGCTACCGTATACTGAGCTAACTTGTGTAGTGATTTCCTATGTTTCAGAGTGCAGTTTATAGCTAGAGTATATTGAGTTAATTCGCCTGTGATAGTGAGAACTCTTATGTTATACAGATATTATTATGTCATTTATATGCAGACCGTCTACGTTTACGCTAAGTTAATTGTTGTTTAAAACCTGAATAAAGGTAAACATATAACAATTTAAACAACAAATCTGATAGTAACTCATTCGATGGATGAGGTTTTGCGACCGAAAAGACTTGATTCTGATCCTAATTTAGCCGAAGCGACTCTAGCTTGGTATCACTGGAAATCGAAATTCACTAATTTTCTTACAACCTTACCCCAAGAGAATCTAAACAAAAGGAATGTTCTTATTAACTTCGTGTCGCCAAAAATTTTTTCCTTAATCGCAGAAACTAATGATTACGAAAAAGCAATGAAGGTACTGCAGAACCACTTTGTCAAGCCAAAAAATGAAACATTTGCAAGGCATAAACTAGCAACAAGAAATCAGTCTTCAGTTGAGACCATAGATGAATTGATACAAGCACTAAAAACCTTGAGTGCAGATTGCAACTTCCGACAAGTAACCGCTGACGAACACCGCAAACAGTATAGTAAGAGCACTGCGATTTAGGTATGATGATATCTTTCTAACAACACCCAAGCTTATGCGAAGCCTTTTAAGTATTGTATCCATGTGAGGTTTCCAACTTAAATTTTCATTAAGAATTACACCTAAAAACTTGCTTGAGGTTACCCTGTTGATGCGTTTGTTTCTTATAAGTAAGGCGAGGTTATTGGAAGGGGGCTTAGAATTTGGAGTTCTAAATACTACATGGTTCGTCTTTTCAACGTTTAATGACAGCTTATTGGCAATGAACCAATGATCAATATTACATAACTGCTTGTTTGCACAATCATATATTGTTTCATAGTTTCTACCAGTGAAAAATATATTCGTATCGTCTGCAAACATTATCATATCATCAGCGGCTATGCAATTGTGAAAGACATTGACATAAATTAGGAATAAAAGGGGACCTAATATTGAACCTTGTGGAACTCCAAATTGAATTGATTTAACTTGGGAGCAAACGTTTTGTAGCTCATCCATTTGATTTCTACCACTTAAATAACTTTGAAACCAATCATTGGCTAATCCTCTAATGCCACAATGTTTTAAGTTATGTAAAAGTATGTTATGATCTATAGTATCAAAAGCCTTGGAAAGATCTAAAAATACACCCCAAACTTTCTTGCGATTTTCAAACGCTTCAACTATGAACTCAGTAAGCAAGGTATTAGCAAGACTAGTGGAATGATTCTTTCGAAAACCAAATTGAAATTTAAAAAATAAATTTTGTTGGGTCAAAAACGAAGTTACACGACGGTGCATTATTTTTTCCAATACTTTTGACATTACTGGAAGCAGGCTAATTGGCCTATAATTACTCACCTCAGTTGGGTTACCTTTTTTAAACACTGGAACGATTTTTGCAATTTTAAAAGCTGAAATATATTCTCCACAACTCAAAGAAAGATTAAAGCTATGAGCTAGAGCTTGTAGTATGTTATCAGGGGTACTTTTCAGAACTGATGATGGGATTTCATCAATTCTACTGCTGGGTTTTGATTTTAATTCTAGTAATATATTTTTTACTTCCAACAGAGATGTAGGGTTTAAGTACATGGAATCAGCAGAGGATGTTCCTAGATATTCCTTAAAATTATGCAATGAAGAGGGAAGATTGTCAACCAACTTGCTGGCAATGCTTGCAAAATGATTATTAAAGTAATTAGCTACAGCTAGAGAGTCAGAAGTCAGTTGGTTATCAACCACAAGGGAAGAACAGGAAGCTACTTTTCCTTTTCCAAGCAATTTGTTTATAGTTTTCAACAGCTCAGATGACCGAGTGGTATAGAGCGTCTGCCTCTTGAGTTGTAGACTCGGGTTTGATTCCGAGTCGGGTCAAACCAATGACTTTAAAATTGGTATTCACAGCTTCCCTGCTTGACGCTCAGCATTGAAGGGACAGTGTGAAGAACAAGCCGGCAAGTTTACTTGTTGTGCCGTTGAAAAAGGCACTTAGCGGGATTTCCCCATCTTGGTGTGGTAGACAGATGGCTGGCAACTCCTAAGCGAGCTCGTACAGCGCATTGATCGCGTTCTCGTGATAGGAGGATAAATATGCAACTAAAAAACTTTCCAAGTTGCTTTCATATTAAATTTGTTTTTTTCAAATAGCAAGACATAATAATTACTTTTCTTTGCTTGTAAGGTGTGGAAATATACATTTCGAGCCATATCGTATTTTGCTTAAAGAGTTGGTGACTTTTTGCGAATTAATTTTTGTGAACAATTTGTCTTTGTTCAGCATAAGCTGGTGCAACTCTTCATCATACCATGGTTTATTAAATTTAATATTATTTGGAAAAGCGTTTAATGGGAAATTTTGACTAAAAGCTTGAGAGTAACTTTCCATTAAAAGTTCAAAAGCAGAATTTGGGAGAGTTATATTTAAAATTAAGCTAATGTCTATATTTTCAAGTAGACTGTTGAATTTATTTATATTTGTTGATGAAAAACATCTGGTTAAACTTGGAGTGGGAGATTTTGGCTGACTATCGCAATTGAGACACATAAACACAGGCAAATGATCAGATATGGGACTGGTAATAATACCGGATTTAATGGATTCATCATATATATTAGTCCACATATGATCCAACACTGATGCGGACAAATCAGTTATACGCGAACTTATAAGTTTGTTTGGCTTACCGGCACATACTGTCATGCCCAATGGGGAGGCAATAGAACTTACAAGTGGAGCAATTCGGCATGGAGGAGAGAGTGGGTAAAGTGGTAATTAAGGCCTGAGTTGGGCAATTGGGCTCAAATGAAAGTTAGGCCTGGAGGCAGTTGAGCATGAGGGAACTTGTACCTGGGGGCAATTGGACCCAAGGGTGGCTGTTGAGCCTGAGAAGCAGTTAAGCGTGAGGGCAGTTTGGACGTAAGTGGGGCAATGGGGCATGAGAGGGAATTGGGCCTGAGAAGCAGTTAAGCGTGATGGCAGTGTGAACTTAAGTAGGGCAATTGGGCATGGGAGGAATAGGGCCTGAGAAGCAGTTGAGCGTGAGGGCAGTTTGAACTTAAGTGAGGCAATAGGGCATGGGAGGCAGTTGGGCACACTTGCTGGTTGTTTGGCTTACGTGGGGAAGTTGGGCCCAGGGAAGAGTTGGGCGTTGTAAGAGTTGAGCATGTGTGGAAGTTGGACCCAAGAGTGGCATTTGGCCCTGAAAAGCATTTGAGCATAGGTAACAGTTTAGGCTAAGTTGGTCATCGGAGACAGTTGGGCCTGGGGGCAGTTAGGCTCAAGTAATAGTTTGGCTTACGTGGGGTAGTTGGGCCTTGAAAGAGTTCTTGTTTTTACCGCCATTTAGTGACGGTGGGTCACTTTGAGTAGGTGCAGTCAAAATCTATGTGGTTGCATTGCATTAATAACGGCATGGTACAAACTGCGGTAGAACCAAAAACCGCATGGGACCGAATGGAACTATTTGTAAGACCGCATGAGATCTATGGGACCAAACAATACCACATGGAACCATTTATAAGACCATGTGGTACCGCCAGGAATCGTTTACGTAAGAAACCGTCTATAAGACTGAATGGGACCGAATTAGACAGTATGGGTCCCAGACAAATGCTGGGTCTCAGACATTCGGATCCCGGAGAATTGGGCACTTGGAGCAAATGGGCATTTGGGGGAAATGGGCACCGGGGCAAATGGGGATTTGGAGAAATGATGGGCACTATGGTCAATGGACATTTGGAAATATGGAGAATTTAGAATAAACGGACACTTGGGGCAAATGAGGACTTGAGGCAAATGGGCATCGAAATAAATGGGAACTTGGGGCAATTTGGTTGTTGGTAAAAATTAATATTTGGGTTAAATGGGCACCTGGAGAAATGGGCACTAGGGCAAATGGGCATTTGGGGAAAATGGACATTTGGGGGAAAAGGGTAGGCTACCCAAGTTCCCTAAAGGGTACCTTAAGTGCCCTGTGTCCATTTCCCCAAATGTTTGCATATGACCACCGTGGCAAATGGGCACTAGGACGTTTGGGGCAAAGGGGTACCTTAGGTGCCCTAGCGGGGTACCACAAGTGCCGTGTGCTCATTAAATCCCCCAAATTTTTTGAAAATGGACAGTGGGGCAAATGGGCATTTGAAGGAAGGGGGTATCCTAAGTGGCCTAAAAGGGTACACCAAATTCCCTGTGCCCATTCACCCAAAATTTTTGCAAATGGGCAGAGGGAAAAATTGGCACTTGGAGTTTTGGGAAAAAGATGACTTTTGGGGGAAAGGGGTACCTTAATTGTGCCCATTTTTTCCGAATGGGCACTAGGACGAAATGAGCACTGGGGTAAATGGGCACTTGGTTCCCCAAATGCCGATTTGAAAAAATTGGGTGGGGATGGGCACGAACACTTGGGGTACTCTTTCCCCAAATGTCCATTTGCTCCGAGTGTCCATTTCTAAACATTTAGGATAATGGGCATTAGAGGTGTTCAGATTTTGGACATTTTTAAAAAGTGCATGTGCTCAAGGCTTATATGGTGCATTGGACCTTAAAAACATCCCCTGTGCAAAAAAATTCAAAAATTTTATCTCTACCCTATCGCTCATGGCGGTTTAATAAGTATGCCCATTTCACTTCAAGGGGAATCCCTTTATGACGTCATTTTTGTTTAAAACTATCATAACTTGAGTTTTAAAACAGATACACAATCCAAAGCAATTGCATTTTGTTTCTTCGAAGGTGTGGTTGACACTGAGGGTGCAAATGATGACGTCACTTATGTGTATGACGTCATTTTCAGCATTTGTGGGGGAGTCTGCTCTGTGTGGGATAATCTTTCATACTTGGAGCTAAATCAACTGTGTTTTATTTGTTCGAGCGCCGTGTGATTCGCACTGAGTTAAAAGTGATAACGTCACTGATGTATGACGTCATATTTGGCACTCATGGAGCTTTAGTTTTTTATAATGTTATTAACTTGTTAAGATTTAGCTGCATTTTTTCATTCACGTTAACATAGCTATACCACGCTCGCCGTTCGGTTAGTCAAATTTAGGTTAGTCAGCAGATCGATTGCAGATTTCTGTTTGTCAGCAGCTTTAAAGTTATTGGAAACCGGTAGCAATTAGCGAAGTAGTGATAAGGCCGTTTCTATCTATTCTCTGATAATATATTATTTCTTTGAAATGCCGGTAGTTACAGTTCGATTACGCTGTAATAAATCAGGCATTTATAAGTGTGCAGCAGCTGTGCTCTTTCCATTTCGTGAATATTTTAAAATTTGATTAAACTTTAAGCTTAGACAATAACGAGTGTGAGGGTACCCAACTCAATTAAGGACTAGGTGACTGCGCAAGAAGCATGCTTCATATTTTGATATGCAGTGAAGAAATGACCAACCATTTTTGCAGATATTTACTTTTCGCAAAAAGAGATAGTAAGCTATGTATAATTAAGTGCTATGGCTGAACCATCTCGAAAAAAAAATAAAAATCCGATCGTCAGGTGATTACTTTTTAATTGGACGAAGTACACCGCACATTAGTGGAAACAAACTGCTTTTATTAAAGCAAGTACTTCAACATGTTTTGCATCTAAAAGAATCATCATCCAGCACCACTCCACTGAAAAATCATTTTTCGGCAGCTATCGACGAAGTGTTATTAATTTGGTCTAAGGCTAGAATCCAAACAATGCCTAAACGTAATGTATTAAGAAGGCTACAAAAAGAGTATAACACTTGGCTACAGCTCTGCAAGAATAAAATGCGTTTATCTGATCCTGGTGGAAAACGTGAAATGTTTGAGGAAGATTTATCAAAGCTATGGGATATCGGGGCTTCGGACGCAGTTCAAATAATTCAAAAAAATAAAATGTTGTCTGCAGAGAAAAAAATTGAGGATATAATAGCCTTTTACGACGATCAACGAAACGCAAGAAACAGCGTTATCAGTGGAAAAGATGTAATGCTCCAGAAAAGTCTCCATAAGCGTCAGGAGAGAAAAGCTCGCTTAATTATTTCTGGTCAGTCTAGCAGTGATGAAATTGATTCTGACGTCTTCAAACAATCAAGTTCTACTGTTTCAACTCCAAGTTCGGCTGCTGAATATGAGCCAAGCGAGAAAGCTGGTCCGAGTTCTCAAAACTCCTTCGTGACGCTAAGCGTACCCAGAAACCTGATTAATAGCTCAGAAATCACCGAGGTGTTGGACAGGTTTAAGATTGCCGATAACGCTGCTACAATGTTAATAGCATCGTTTGTAAAAGCTTGCCAGGGAGATGTTAATGACTTTTGTTTATCACGTTCCTCTACTTACAGAGCTCGTATAGCAAACAGACTTCAAATTTCCAGTGAAATCTTCCACCAAATATCTGAAACGCCACAAGATTGCCTAGCTCTTCACTGGGATGGAAAATTAACTAAAGATCGTTATAGCAATAAGCATGAAGCTCTTTCTGTGATTATTTCGGGGATTTTGGATTTTAAGGACGGTAAATTATTCGGAGTGCAGAAGTTAGAAAAAGCAACAGGAAAATCGCAAGCACAGGCAAGTTATGAATTATTGGAGGTGTGCAATTTAAAAGAAAAAGTGAAAGCTTTAGTTTTTGATACAACTGCAAGTAACACAGGATGGAATCAAGGTGCCGCAAAAACTTTGGAAAAGCTTTTGGACCACAAGCCCTTCTACAACGCTTGCCGTCACCGCGTATACGAGCTTGTTATTGAAGCAGCGTATAACTGCTTGTTTGGCGATTCGTCAGGACCAGAAGATGCCAATTTCATATCTTTTAAATCCTGTTGGCCAAAAATAGATAAGTCTCGAAATTATCGTCTCTTAGACGTTTCATCAAAATTTCTTCAAAACAGGAAGAAGAAGATAATCTATGAGCTCCAAGAGATAATTAAAAAAGAACAAAAGAATCATTTATAAGAGGAGACTATAAGCAGTGTGCAGAAAACACACTTGCCTTACTAGGTGCCGTTCCCTTCAATTTCTTTCATCACAAGCCTGGCGCTACTTTAAGATCCCGATGGATGGGCCAAGTACTATATTGCCAAAAAATGTTTCTGTGGGCCGATCAACTGTCTTATGACAGTGAGTTTTTGGAAAAGCTTCAACGAATCAATGTGTTTATTGCTTTTTTCTATGTTCCTTCATGGCTCAAATCCAGCATCGGTTTGGACGCTCCGATAAACGATTTGACATTTTTGCAGGAAATGTTACGTTACAAGAAAGAGGATCCAGCTGTAGCAGACGCTGCTTTTATGAAACTTTCAGCTCACCAGAGGTATTTGACTGAAGAAATAGTAGCATTCTCGTTCTTTAGTCAGCATTCTTACCTGACAAACGAAGTCAAAGAATCTATGGCACTAAGATTGCTTTCGATGTCACCGCCAGATGAATTCCGCCGGGGTATTCCTGTTTTTAAACGGGTGATTGATGAGGATTCCAAGCTAATTGACTTCATTGGACCAGAAACGTGGTTTGTTTTTGATGCTTTAGATTTGGATAAGAACTAGCTTTACGACTCCCCGGGGTCGTGGAGTTGTAATGAATTTTTCAAGAAGGGCCGAAAGTTTGTTGCCAACATTAAAGTTGTAAACGATGCAGCTGAGAGAGGAGTTAAGCTTCACTCTGACTACGCCGCAATTTTGACAGAAAATGAAGAACAGCGAGCAAGTCTTCTGCAAGAAGTTGAAAAACGCCGAAAGCAATACGTTGATTTTAAAAAATCAACTTTAGCCCTTACTTCTACAGATTAAATGCTTGCAAGGAACAATTGTTTGGCGAAGGAAATGTTATGTTTTGTTACTTTCTGCTAAAATTTTTCTTAGTATTTCTTTGTTGTTGCGTCTGTCCAAACAAAAATAAATGCACTTGACTTGACTTGACTATTTTGATACATTGCTTCTGTTTCTGCTTGGTCAGTGCAAAGTAATAGTGCAATTCACGCTCCATTCTGAGCAGTATTTAATTTAGAATTGAACACTCTAGTGCAAAATAATGTATGAATATCAGGACTTATCTGATACTCTTTATGGCTAGTAGTATTTGTTTATGTTTTTCGATTTAAGTTTATTTTGCAAAAATTTGACGTAGCATTGATGCTTTTCTTCACACACCTTGCTTTTAACTATGCTTTGAAATACGCCTATGACTAAAACTGCTTGAGACTGCATTTTGACTTATAACCAGAACATGACGTAAATTGGAAAACTATTCACAAAGACTGCAATAATTATGTACGATTTGCGTGAATATAAAAAGCTGTGGGTAAATCAGCAGAAACACTTTAATTTTAAATATGACGTCATACATCAGTGACGTTATCACTTTTAACTCAGTGCGAATCACACGGCGCTCGAACAAATAAAACACAGTTGATTTAGCTCCAAGTATGAAAGATTATCCCACACAGAGCAGACTCCCCCACAAATGCTGAAAATGACGTCATACACATAAGTGACGTCATCATTTGCACCCTCAGTGTCAACCACACCTTCGAAGAAACAAAATGCAATTGCTTTGGATTGTGTATCTGTTTTAAAACTCAAGTTATGATAGTTTTAAACAAAAATGACGTCATAAAGGGATTCCCCTTGAAGTGAAATGGGCATACTTATTAAACCGCCATGAGCGATAGGGTAGAGATAAACTTTTTGAATTTTTTTGCACAGGGGATGTTTTTAAGGTCCAATGCACCATATAAGCCTTGAGCACATGCACTTTTTAAAAATGTCCAAAATCTGAACACCTCTAATGGGCATAGAGCACTTGAGGTACCCCTTTACTACAAATGCATTTAATTGCAGAATACTATTTTAATAGAGTATTTTACATGTGTGTGTTATTGATTCGGAAAATGGAAAGTTTAATTTTCTGATTGTTAGCAAATACTTTTTTGAATCGTTCGTTTGATGAAAAACAAGAAATTGCCAAAAGAGGAAAGTGCTATGAAAAACTTTGCTAATGTTTGCACACAGTGGAACTAAAGCAGCTACACACAAATTTTTTTGCTCTTAAGTGTGATGAGATACTTTGTTCTATGCCATTTGGAATAAAAGTTTCTTGGATCATGCTCATTTGACTGATGGTATGCAATGGCAAAAGTCTAAGAAGCATATATATATATTGATGCATTTTATACTTCGCATGTGTTCTGTGAGAGTGAATGCAGCTCTAGATAGTCAAAGGTTGGAAAGAGATTTGTAGTTGCAATGAGAAAATATAGAAGTTTTTACAACTTTAATCCATGCAACTTGTTTTTTAAGCAGCAAAAGAGTTGCCTTTTAAAAGACATGATTGTTACGAAACCGCCCTTACGTCCGTGACTGGTGTTATCGCGGGTAGAATCGAGCTTCGTCACACAAAAGAAATCGTTGCTCAGGGGGAACTCCAAAGCCTTCACTAGCTTTCCCTCAAATCAAATAAACCACTTCTTGAAAGTAAAATTTAACCAGATTTAATGCATAAAATAGGGATAACTAGCAAAAATTCACCGAGGTTGACTCCGATATAAAACTTCCAATAAAATCAAACTATAACGGAACTCAACTTAAAAACAACGTCTTTTCATCAACTCATACAAATCAAGACTGAAACAGTAAACGAAGTGCACGTGTAATTCGATTTCAAATCGTTGCCAATCCCAACAACCGGTGTACCTGTTCAATTAGTGACTTGCTGCCAAAGGTTTAAAACGCAAACGAAGTTGCGAAATTACACCGTGTCGCAGTGCATTCGGCGTCTTCGATGAAAACTTAAGAAACTAATTGCCTGTGTAGAGTGAAGTCGAATAATACAAAAGTGCGAGATCGAAACCCACTGAAGTTAAACTTGATATCAAATTTATAGCAACGCCGTGCTGGAACATAAAGCGGCCCCTTTAAAACAAAACACAAAGTGACGTTTTAAACAAAGAAACACAAAATATGAGACAGTGCGGCGACATAAAACATGAAGTGGTGATTCGTAATCGGCAATAACATTTAATAATGAGAGCAGTTGCGTAATCTCCCTCGGTGTATTTCATATTGTCCTGCGAAAAACTTAATAACGTAAAACATGAAAAATAAAAACTTAAAAGAAACAAACACAGTCTAAACAGGTGCTATTTTGGCAACATCTCGTAAAACATATTCGATTTCACCAGAACCCGTATTTTTAAATACTGCAATAGTGGCCCGGCGAACGATTTTCTTTCCTTGCCTAATCTGTGGGTGGACAGCATGAATTCTCCCCAGGCGATAAACGCCACGTTTAGCAAGATCTTCAGCGTCTCCCACCAAAACCAGTTGACCCGGCTCTAAATTGTCCCGGTGAACACGCCATTTGCTTCGGCCCTGCAAAGTAGGAAGATAACCCTTCATCCACAACAGCCAGAACTTATGTGCCAACGTGGAGTTATACAAATAATCTTGTCTTAAATCTCCCCTGTCGTGAAATGCGCTAATGGGCGTGTAAGGCGAAAGCTGCTGCCCCAAAAAACATGACGGTGTCAAAGGTGCCAAATCATTAGGTTCACTGCTTACCGACGTCAGAGGGCGTTCATTGACAATTCGGACAGCGTCTGAGAAAAAGGTTTGTAACTGAATTAAATTAGGTCGACGCCGTACCTCACCCATAACCCGGTTCAGAACCCCTTTGAAGAGTTTGACAAGTGATTCCCAGCTTCCACCTTGACTCGGGGCATAGGGTGGAATATTTACCCAATTTATATTCTTTTTCCGAAGGGAATTCACAAATTCATTAGAGTTTAATAGCTGGGGGAGCAGGTTAGCAGCTGCTTTAAATGTCGAAGCATTATCTGAAAACATTGTGTTAACTGATCCTCGCAAATTTGTGAATCGTGTAAAGGCAAGTAAAAAACTGTCCAAGTCCAAACTAGTCACCAGTTCAACTGCAATGCAACGAGTGCAAAGGCAAACAAACAAAATGCCCCAAGCCTTGCACTCGCTCCGATTCTGTCGAAACAAAAAGGGACCGAAATAGTCGACTCCACAGAACTTAAAGGGCTTGTTCGTAGCCGTGACGCGGCAAGCCGGCAAGTCTGCCATCAACTGGCGGACAGGCGACGCCCTTCGGCGAGCACAAACACTGCAATCGGATAAGTAGTGTTTTACGCTTGAAACACCATTGACTATCCAAAATCGCTGGCGAGTTCTCATAAGCGTGTATGCAGGCCCAGCATGTCCAGCTTCAACGTGCTCAAAAAGGATAATCAATCTTGTGAGCGCGTGTCGACTTGGCAGAATGAGAGGGTGCTTTGCTTCAACAGGAAGCTCGGCATTCTCTAAGCGGCCGTCTATTCGCAGCAAAGAATCAGAGTCTACGCAAGGGCGTAGCCGGCGCAGTGTTTTTAGTTCTGCTATCCGTCGAAAGTCTTCAGCACTGACGGCCTTTTCATTTAGCTTTTTCAATATCAATTCAAAGGCGTCAGGGGACTTCTCTTGTAGCAGTTTGACTGCGGCCCCAAAAGAAAAAGATTGAACATACCTAATAATGTCAACAAAAGCAGCTTCCAAAAAACTAACATCAATGGCAGTTTTACTACAAGAATTATTTTTTACCTTGGCAATGAAAAAAGATTTAAATAACTTTAGATATGCCACACGTTTTTTAAGCACATACAAATCAGGCGAAGCACAAATTAAGTCATTCAGACCAGTGCATTCATCACTCAACAGTTCATCGTTCGCACTCACTCTCCGCACAACTACCGAGGCAGAATTAGCCTCCAATTCGTCACTTAACAAAAACTCCGGTCCACAAAACCAAAGTGATTGACAGCTAGATTTTTTAACACAACTCTCGCGAGTGCCCACATCAGCTGGATTTATGCCAGTGTTAACATAGTTCCATGCCTCAGGAGGCGCCACGAGACAAATCTTATCCACGCGCCTTTTTACAAATCGAGGTAAGTGAAGGTCGGGGTTAATAATCCATTTTAAAACAACTTGAGAATCCGACCAAAAATGTATGCTGCAACCAAGATGTCGCAGTGAGTCGCGAACAGCAACCATCAACATGGCACACATTCTGGCGGCCTCTAATTCCTTTCGGGAAATTACCCAACTAACCTGGTTAACCGTGATAATTTTAGATTTCCCTTGCACAAACGCCACGTTCGAGCTTCCTCGAGATGTCCGACGTAGATAGACCACACAAGAAATCGCACAGTTGGATGCATCACAAAACCCGTGAAGCTGATACACCGCATTAGTATCTGGTACACAGCTTAAAGGGAAAAAACATCGGTTAATTGAAAATTTAGCAACAGGTTTCATTAAATCCACCCACGCATTCCAGTCTTTCAAAATGTTTTCAGGTAGTTTATCGTCCCAGTCGCAACCAAGTTTAGTTGCATTATGAAGGATCAACTTTCCTCCCAATAGCCAAGGCGCAAGAAAACCCAAAGGGTCAAACGGACTTGCAAGCGCCCGCAACATTTCTCGTCTGGTGGAAACACTGCCTAGTGGTTGTCTTGAAGACACCCTCAACTTATCGTCTTCCACATCCCAAACCAAACCCAAGGCTTTGGAGTCTGGCATGGGCTGCGTCCCAAGATCGACTTCCCTGAGGCTGGAACCCAAGTCAGAAGGAGGCACACCAGACAGAACAGACTTAGAACAGCTATTAGCGACCCACTTACGCAGCTTGAACCCACGGCTCTGAAACAAAGACTTTGCCTCTCGGGAGATGATCGTGAGTTCATCAATCGAGTCAGCTGACAATAACAAGTCATCCATGTAGCGGTTATTCTCCACGGCTTCTAAAGTCACTTGACTAGCGTTAGTGCAATTTTCCGACACCAGACGCTCGATAGCGAACAAGGCAATGTAAGGACTGGAGTTAATGCCCCATACGTGCCTTGTAAACTGGAAGACCTGAGTTTTACCTTCATCAAGGTCGTTATTCTTGTACCATACTAAACGCAGCAAGTCTCGCTGATTTTCCGGTACTGACACCTGAAAAAAGCATTTGCTCAGGTCAGCCATGCACGCATAACGTCCTGTACGAAAACGTGTAAGCACTTTCACTAAATCGTTCAACAAATTAACTCCAGACCAAACCACCTGATTTAAAGACACCCCGCCAAAGGTAGCGGCGCCATCAAAGACAACCCGCGGTTTGTCTTGCCTAGTGACGAAGAACGGCAAATACCAGCATGGTGAGTTATTCACATTAGTTTCGTCCAAGGGGAGTATCCATCCTTCCGTTATCATTTCCTGAAACGTAGCTGTTAACATAAGTTTCATTTCAACGTTTTTCAACGCACTTCGCCGCAACGAATCAGTGCGCCTTACAGCACCAACGCAGTTATTAGGTAATTTATCGATTATTTCGCATTTCAAAGGCATAGGTATTTCGTAGCGACCTTCCACTACTTTCACCTTAGTCTCCACCAGTTCTCTGACTTTTACTTCCGTTCGAGACGGCTGTACGACTTCGTCCTCCAACTCAAGCTCTCTCAAGGTTTGTTTCAAACTCGAAACTTCCCTTTCAAGCTGCTCACATCGGCACGAGTCACCAGTTTCGTCATCAATCTGAACCTTTAAGGAGTTAATAGCCGAAGATTCAGACTTAACCTGGCCTCCACTGGCCATAGGTCCGAGTCTAGTAAGAACGCAGTTCGGTTCTTCGGCGTTTAAGCTTTCACGTTCTTCAATGACAGCAAGCAGGCTTTTATCACTTTGCCCAATTAAAATATCAATCGTTTTTCGGTTAGAAATAGTGGGAATTTTTACACCCTTGAAGTGCTTTAGATTTTCAACATTTACTGCATGAGGAAGGATTTTTTCATCTTCTTCAAAATTAGGAACAACAAGTGCATTATTAACAGCAAAAACTTCATCAGTGGCAAGAGATTGTAGCTTAAAACTAGTGCAACCACTACTCTTCGAGGTTTGCTCAGCCAAGGTTCGAATTCTAACCTTCCGATTTGTATTAACGTTAAGTCCCAATTCATTTTTTAATTGCTCAGAAATAAGTGTTGCCTGAGAAGCGGTGTCATGCTGAGCGTAAGCTAACGTGCACTTATTGGTATCAGAATTAAAAACTCTGACAGCGCAAGTTCGCAATAACACAGTCGCACAGTTATTAGGAGCCAATTTCCGCACAGTAGGAGGTTCATTGTTATCAGACGTTTCATACCCTTCTGTGTCACTGGAGTGAGAGACCTCAGCGCGTCTAACATTAGCGGCCCCAAGGTCATTAGAACCAGACTGCGCAAACACACTGTGTAACGCAGCAGCATGTTTATTTTTTGACTCAAGCCCACACAATTTACATTTCGATCCTTTTGGACAATTTTTGGCAATATGATCAGTTGACAAGCAGTTAAAACATCTTCCGGCGTCGATAACTGCTCGGCGTTTATTTTCGTTAGTTAAGGTCTGAAACTTTTTGCACTCGCCCAAGTAGTGCCTCAATTTAGGATCGTTGCATACGAAACAAATAGGGCTGGGTCTTCCCGAGTTTTGAGTCTCGCCCGAGTTAAAACGCCCATGTTTAGCATTTTCACTGTTGTGTGGTAATTTTGCGGAACTCACAACCGCAGAACGGACTCTTACCGCGGAGCCACGCCCAGTTACAGCTCCATGATCACGTGATTTTTCAGTTTGGTCGTTTTTGAAAAAGGACTGTGCATAGTCAGACGTCATCACGCTTAGTTCATGCGCTATGAATTCACGCAGAGAGTCAAACCCAGGTCGATTCAGGTCGAGTCGTTTATGCGAAAGATGATCGAGATAACGTCTTTTTAAGACGCCAGGCAAACGGTTAGCAACGTCCATAAGTAACTGGCCTGACAATTTCTCGACCTCATTGTGCGCATAAGCAAAGACTTCTAAGGTATTCAAGTCCTCGTTGAACAGTTTTAATGAGGACGCATTAAAGCTTATTTTAGAACCATTTCGAATAGCTCCAACCAGCGGCTCAGTGGTTAAGCCACCAGAGACTCCATATCGCTGCCTTAAGCGATCGAGAGCTTTTTCGATTCGCTCAGACGTTGACAGGTTTCTCATCGGCGCCAAAAACAAATTAACAGTTTCACGAGGTTGTCCGCTACAAGAAGCTCGCAAAATTTCAAGTCGACGCTCTTGGCATGGGCTTTCAGCCATAAGTGCGCGGACTTGATTTTCATAAAATATAAAGGCGATGTTATGACCATCATAGCCAATTTGGCTCGCTAGATTCACATACTCATTTCTGGTTTGACGTTCAAGATAAGTCGTAAACACAGATTCACTACGATTTGCAGTATTATAGTTATCGTTCGAACTTGCATTACCTTCAGCGGTTGGTAATTTAAATGTCATAGCAGGTTTTGTATAATCTCCCGCATTAAAGTCGGGTGCCCCTCTACTGGGCTTGAAGAATTGCTCCGGTCTCGAAGCCGTGCCACCACCACCTACACCCAGGTTGGGTTCAGTTCCATGTCGAACATTTTTCTCAATTTTAGGAGCATTAGGCTGGGCAGCATAAGCTTCACCGTGATTGTGAGCGCGCACATCTACGCCGCCAGCAAAACAACCACGTCCCGAAGAGTCGTCGGGATAGACACCACCCAAGGGAAAATCCCTATCCGATATCGTACCTCTTTTCTCTTTGGAAAGACCACGATGCGAGTCCGTACCAGAGCGAGCCTCAAGTCCACGTCGCCACGAACCGCCGACTGCAGATCCACACTCCGACAACGACAAGAGCCGCTCCTCAGCCTCCAATTTAGCCTTCTCAACACGAAATCGAGCATCGGCTTCTGCCGCTTCGGCAACTGCCTTGGCTTCAGCTGCTTCGGCAACTGCCTTGGCTTCAGCTGCTTCGGCCACTGCCTTGGCTTCAGCTGCTTCGGCAACTGCCTTGGCTTCAGCTGCTGCAGCATTAGCCTTAGCTCTAGCCAGGTCACGCGAAGCCTCAAGTTCAATACGCTGGTATTCTAACTCGATTTGGCGTGCCTTAAATGTACTCGAAGTTGATCTCGAGCGTCTCGTGGTCTGAGACGCGCTATCACTGGAGTCTAGCGTATCTTCCAGGTTAAGCCCGGAACAAGCATTCGAACTAGCATTAAATTTATCATACAGTACGTGGCATTGTTCATAAAGATCAGCGATCCCATCTATCACATCTGTCATTAATTCGGGATCCTCAAGGTTGCCTAAAACCCGCTTAAATTCATAGTAAGATGACTCGATTTCATGAAATTTTGACACGACGTCAGTAAGCCCAGACTTTTTTGTGCTTCTTAGCTTATCAATAAAATGTTTTAAATCAATAGTTAACCGTCGTTTTTGGGACAACAGCTTGCGAATCATACCCTCCCGATTGGGCTGTGAAGTTTCATTACGATTATCAGACCCAGAAAACGCAGGGCCCTTTAAAAGATTACTGTTCCCTTCAATATTAGAAGCACTAGCTTCAATAAAAATATCACTTCGACTGATGCCAGCAACTCCAGCACCATCACTACCTTTAGAATCGTCCTTAGACATTTAAAAACAACAATATTCAATATAAAAAATATAAAACAAGATCAAACTTGCCAAATATCAAGATCGTTTGCGAACACTCGGACAGTTCTTTCGGAATTCTTCGAGATGAGCCTTCGGAAATACTTCGATTGACAAGATCGTACACAGTCAGTTCTGTTGGAATTCTCCCAGGAGAGGAATTCGGAAATATTTCGTCGAGCAGTATTGCAGTGGAAATCAGTGCGAAGACGTGATTCGGAATCTTCGCGCAAGGAAAGGACACGCAGCAACTTCAATACTTTTCTTCCAGCCGCCACAAATCAAAGCAAGAAAGGAGTGAGTCGTTGACGTCACGGTACAATCAAAATGCTGACTGGTCGGGCAGTTTGAACGCTGACTCCTTCGCTCTCAACGAATCGAAGACACAGACACTGCAACTTTTTGGTCTTACTTGTCGAAATTTCTTCCAGAACTTTTGGCAAGGTGTTTCTTTCTCGGTGAATTTTCTTTATGTTACGAAACCGCCCTTACGTCCGTGACTGGTGTTATCGCGGGTAGAATCGAGCTTCGTCACACAAAAGAAATCGTTGCTCAGGGGGAACTCCAAAGCCTTCACTAGCTTTCCCTCAAATCAAATAAACCACTTCTTGAAAGTAAAATTTAACCAGATTTAATGCATAAAATAGGGATAACTAGCAAAAATTCACCGAGGTTGACTCCGATATAAAACTTCCAATAAAATCAAACTATAACGGAACTCAACTTAAAAACAACGTCTTTTCATCAACTCATACAAATCAAGACTGAAACAGTAAACGAAGTGCACGTGTAATTCGATTTCAAATCGTTGCCAATCCCAACAACCGGTGTACCTGTTCAATTAGTGACTTGCTGCCAAAGGTTTAAAACGCAAACGAAGTTGCGAAATTACACCGTGTCGCAGTGCATTCGGCGTCTTCGATGAAAACTTAAGAAACTAATTGCCTGTGTAGAGTGAAGTCGAATAATACAAAAGTGCGAGATCGAAACCCACTGAAGTTAAACTTGATATCAAATTTATAGCAACGCCGTGCTGGAACAATGATAAATCACCATCATCCTTCAATCGAATTATTTATATTGAGCTTCTTGAATACCGGTACACAAAAAAATATGGTATAGTTTTAAATGCTCATCTTCAAGCAGCTACAACATTCATAGAAATTTCTATCAGCTTAAATAATTTCATTAAAGCGTTGCAGATCTTATGCTGAACGCAGTTACAAAAAAAATTCAAAAATTTGAACTTGTAGCTATTATTTAAAATGAGACTCAATTGCAGTTGCATAGAAGATATAAGATGAGACACTAAATTGGCCTGTTACTACAAAATCTCAGCTTTCCTTAGTTGTCAGTCTCGCAATAAAGTCACAAAGTCACTGCAGACTACAAGCCTGCCATATTACCGCGAGGCCTGGTGACCACGCCATGCGAATTATATTGAAAGAATTTTTTTTATGCAAGGTCTGGACGTGATGTTGATCCGAAATACTGGCTTTGTTGACTTTACTAATTACTCAGCGGCTTTGTCGACAGCGGCCCCCCTGGATACGCCCCTGCTTCACTGCTGTCCAAGCTCGTCCAACTTCAAAACAAACTTTAATTTATTTTTCTTCCGGAGAATTGAAGCTTCATAACAATAAAATCAGCAGCAAAACGTATCTGAAGTTTTCCACGAGTAAAATGTCAAAGATAAAATTTGAGGTGCTTCCTCTGCGACGTTCAACATATATAAAAAAAGGTCTTGCCACGGACACCCAGTATTCTTAAGTGAAATAAAATGTTGTGTGGTTTTATGGCGCTTTATAACTACTGAGGTCCTTTAGCGCCAGGACTAAATTTTGTCAAGAATTCAATGGCATATTTTTATTCTCTGATTATTTCATCCTCCGCGCTACACTTATTTGCTGAGCGTTTAGCAAGTGTAACAGCCGATACCAGTTTTAAAGTCTTTGGTTTAACCCGACTGAGAATAGAACCCAGCCTACCAGCTTCCAAGGCGAACGCTCTTAACCACTAGGCCATGGCACTGGTTGCTGCTGATACGGTAACTTATACCGGCAGGCAAAACACGTGATTTACAATTGCAGGTGATTACACGAAGTATTACTGTGAGATAATTAGAGTATCACGTGATAGCTGAACAAAGTGTTACGAAATGCCATTACAAAAGAGAATCACAATGGAGTGACATTTGATTTGCGCAGTATTATGAAATAAGATCGAATCCCTGTTAAGCAGTGCCATTAATGACCGGCGCTTGGTGTATCGGTTAAGAGCGTCCACTTGGTAGTCGGTAGACTGGGGTTTTATTCCCAGTCGGGTCATACTAAAGACTTTAAAAATAGTATTCGCAGCTTTCGCGCCAGGCGCTCGGCACAAGCGGAAGTGCGAAGGGTTTTGTGTATGTGTTGTTCGTCATGTTTTGTCCCTTAACAGCGTTCAATTATTCGTGATTGAAAATTGTAATGGGCCGACAATTGAAAATGACCTAAACAATGTGTGCTAGCACCCGCTGTCCCGTACCTTTACCTTTTTACCTTTAAAGATAGTTTTTTACGATACATGAATGCCGGTGCTGACCACAACCTTTGTTAAATAGGCCTAATCTATCCTGTTCAGGTTAGGGCTAAGTGAGTGATTCAAGATTGTATCAACGCCAAAGATTACAAAGAATTTACTCTTGAATTTAGATCACGACGACAATTAAACGAAATCAAAGACTAATTACGAGTTTGTGAGATTTGACACCAGTACACCGGACCAGTACATTGTCACCAGCCCAATGGCTGAGGTATTCATTGGAACAGGGAACAGGGTCTAGAACAGACATGGGCATTGGGCAAACTACGGCCCGCGGGCCAAATCCGGCCCGCTGGTCTTTTTATTCTGGCCCGCCGGCACTTACACAAACTTATACTTCCCCCGTGAATTGAGCGGAAGACCTTTTTTTTTCTTTAAAGATCATGGATGGCGGTGATTTTCAAAAAAATAAACCTCAACGGTGCAAAATTGAAATAAAAAAACGAGGTGAAGACCTTTTCTTTTGTAGGTCACATTCGCACGTGGACCATGATCTCAAAAAAAAATCTTCACCTTGTTTTCCAATCAGCGTGCGGCCCGCGGCTTGAACAGTTTTTTCAAACCTGGCTCTTCGCGCGAAAAGCTTGCCCACCCCTGGTCTAGAAGCTAGCTTTGAAATTATTTTTGCCCTTCTTAACCAATCAAATCTCTCTATGTTTTGGGTCAAAACTGCAGAAAGCAAAAAAATCCCAAAAAATCTACTGTACATAAAAACATTTTGATGCAATGTGATTGTTCTACAGCTTATCGTACAACGAATTTGACGGTTTTCGAAACAGAATTCAAACTGAATAAATGAACTCATTATTGATATAATGTTCATTGCTGTTCATATTTTGAAACAAATCACAATCAAATACAATCAATAGCCTAGCATCGGTTACAGTGTGTTATGTAACGTTCTATTCTGTAACTAGAAGGAAATCAAACTAAATCTTCATTAACTCAAGATTACGCTAAAGGCTGATACATGTAGCGGGGGGTGCATCTACGTGACATAGAGTCTGCAGGGCAACACAGCTCCGAAAAAATGTCGCCGTTTTTGCGGGTCATTAATATATGATTATTTTTTTTGCATAATTCATAGACAGCAGAATAAATTCAAGTAGTTTCAACATTGACTTATGATTTCGCACAAAATGCCGTACGACTTTTCGTAAAGGAACGTTAAATTACGAAATAGAGGCTCTGAAGGAGGTTAACGTAAAGTTTACATGGCTTGGGGGAAAGTAATCGTAGAATCATTTACAAAACAACAAATATAATAAGCATATTTGCAGGAATTGGGGCCCTGTGCATGACATCTTTTAAAGCAGAGGTGTGCGGCATTTCTTGTCGGTGGGCCATACAAGCATAGATACTTCACTAGACAGGATTGCAAGCGCGCTTTTTTCTCTATTGTTCGCCGTTGATTTTACGATCGATTGCTTCGTCACGCAGCGCACCTAGTGGTAAGCCCGAATTTACATTATGCAGCAGTTTGGTTCATGGACAGAGAGACTGTTATGGCTTGATCAGTTGATGTCTTGTTCAGTTTTTTGCAAGCAAAGAGTTGTTTGTTGTTTTTTAAAAGACCACAAGAGAAGATTAATGGTAAAAAATCTGCAGATGAGGCAAAGATACGCGTTATTGCAGTTTTTATAGGCATTTTAGTGGACCTAGGTTAACCTTGTCCACCAAACTCTCTAGACACTGCTAATTGCAACAACTGTAGTTTATTCATATTCTGATTTTTGTTTAGTTTCTTAGTTATTGTTTTTTTGTGTAGTCACTTGTTATTGGAATGAACTTTTCTGAGTCAATATTGGTATCAATTTGCTTTGATCATGATGTTAACTTCACTGGAAACTATCTTTGTGAGTTTTGTGGACTGCCCTACATGACATTGCAAGGATTAAAAGTTCATTGCTCGAAAACTCACTTTAAACCACTGCCAGCAATGAATTATAAAACAGTTTTTTCTGAAATGGCAGTTTTGATGAAATATCCTGACTGGTTAACCCTACCAACCAGAATTAAAACTGAAATCTGCTACCTTTTGGAGAATTTTGAGAATGACAAACTATTAAATGAAATATCAATTTTTTTTCAAACTGATTGGAATGCACATCTTGGAATTTGGAATCAATTTGAACAAGTAGGTATATATATATATATATAAGTTTATAAGCTTCCTAGGCCGTGATAGGCATACCATTGTGTTAAGTGTAAAAAGTTTTAGTTGTGCATTAGCTAATTAACTCATAGCTATAAATGAGTGATAATCACTCAGTACTGGTACTGATTAGGGAGCTAGTATGCATAATACCACTACAGGTATTACCAGTCCCTCTCGGTTGTGGCTAATGTTATGCTATGATGTCACAAGAGCAGCTCTCCATCAGAGCCTTACTGGGTAGAATGTAAGGTGAGCTGACAGGTGACATCTTATACTACATTCTACTTTCTGGTACTGTATCGGTACGTACTGTTTGTGGCACTGTACTACTGAGTGCCACAAACCTATGCAAATTAAAAGATGTAGATTTTTCAATATCGGTATATAATGGAACTGTAAAATATTGGTCCTTTTTTTAAGATGTTATGGGCCTTTTGCACCTAACTTTATCCTATTCTACCAGTATATATTCTTGTACTATTCCAAATCATCCATACGCTTTAAAACATGCAGGTACATGCTACGGGTATCTGTGGTCCAAGATTTGCTTGTCTAAGTAGAGAGAGTGAACTCCTAAAAATGTTAGTTTTTATTTGAACTTCATTGCCTTTGTCGATATTTGTTTAGACATTTGATGACAAAGACCTGAAACTCATTATGACGAAAGTTTTTCCAAAAATTTTAGAGAAGATACAACCTCCAAACAGTAACCCTCTTTCATCATCTGATATTAACACAAATGCATCACAAATTGCAGCACAGAGCGAAACAATTTTATATATGGGAGGAGCATTGTTACGAAAGTTGTATTTCAAATCAAAGAGTACTGAAGAGAGGTAGGGTGGTTAATAATTTCTAGAACTAAGTTTTGTATATATTAATAGGCAAACTTAAGCAGTGCTGAGATCTTTGCAATAAAATGGTAATGCATTTTTAATTTGATTTGTTCTGGTCTATATTGCAATTTGTAAGGTAATATTGCGCTTCTTAAGTAACCGGAACGTCTTTCAAATTTTGAAAAGCTGTTTAATAGTGTCATCTTTTTCTACTAATGCTTTTTGTAGCATCACTGATTGTCATAAGCCATTTTTGTTTCTTATTGCATCCCAATGTGGCATTTTTCCAATTCTATTGAGCAATTTAATGGTTATCTTAGCATCCTTCAAATGTGATCCCTTTCAAGTTCATTTCGTGGAATATGTGATCTGGAATAAAATAAGTAGGTACTAGTATCAACTGTATTTTTCTGCAGAGACTACATTACATTTTTGGCTGATGGGAAAGTACCCATTTCATATCAAATGCATGACAGAGGGGGTCTGTGGGGGTGCTCTATCAAAGCTGGAGAACTTTTACAGGAAGCTCAAAGATATTTCAATGAAAATATTGATGAAAATGCTAAAAATATTTCGGTCCAAGAATTATTTGAAAAAATCAATATTGAACATTACATTGGATTTGGAAATGTTTCGACCAGCACAAAGATTTTGATATTGGAAAAATTTGTTAAACTCTACTTAACTGCCATTTCATTTGGTTTCGCCAAAAAACGAAGCGAAGAACACTTAGCTTCAAAAAAATACAAAAGCAAGAAATCTTTTCGTGCCGATTTAAAGCGGCAGCATGAACAATAGATGCACAATGCTGATATGTATTAGTTTAAAGGTATGATTTAACTTTGTAGTTGACCTGTGCTTATTCTTGCAGTGCTCATTCTTTTTTTCAACGTACTATGCTATGTATGTGGCACATGCTGTCAAGTATTATATGCCGTACCTTATTACTGTGCTAGATTTACCTGCTATTTCTTTTGCAACAAACCTGTGTGTTTGCTTTTTATATGCTGATACTATATGAGAAGTGTTTTTACGCAGTAGGCCTACTGTTAAGCCTACTCTTTTTTTCTTGCCTTTGGGTATTCATTTTTAGTTTTGAGTGTTACATTTTTTAAAACAGTATATGCTTTCTCTCTCATATTTTTAAGTATTTTTTTCTCCAAAATTTTCGGTCATTTTTTTATTGCAGCATTAACATAGAAATCCGATATAAAAACAAAATACTGTTCTTCTAAAGCTAGATCAAATGTGATTTCAATATTCTGATGTCACAGCTGAAATTTGATGTAAAAAGTTTTTGTTTTTTTGCCAAATTTTGTTTTGCAAAGTTAACTATGATAAATAATTTTAAATATCTTTTTATCTGGCCTGATGGGCAAAAATTGATTGCATATTTGGAATCGGGAGGAAAAATTATTTCAGAAAAATTAGTTAAAACGTATGATTAAATTTTGTAGTTGACCAGTGCTTTTCTTTCAGTGCTCACTGCTCATTCTTTTTTTCAACGTACTATGCTATTATATGTGGCACATGCTGTCAAGTTTTATATCCCGTGCCTTATTACTGTGCTAGATTTACCTGTTATTTCTTTTTCAACAAACCTGTGTTTTTGCTTTTTGTGTGCTGATACTATTTGAGAAGTGTTTTCACGCAGTACTGTTTAGCCTGCTTTTTTCTTGCCTTTGGGTATTTAATTTTAGTTTTATGTGTAACATTTTTTAAAAAATATATGCTTTTTCTGTTATTTTCAAGTATTTTTGGTTTTGAGTGTTACATTTTCAAAAACACTCTATGCTTTTTCTGCTATTTTTAAGTATTTTGTTTCTCCAAAATTGTCGTTCGTTTCATTATTGCGGCATTAGAATAGAAATCCGATATAAAAACAGAATACTGTAGTTTTGTTTTTCGCGTCAGTCAAAATCTTTTAGATTTCTAAAGTACGGTATAGTAATGCATTTTTGCATAAGAAACTAATGGATAAACTCTATGTAGCCTAAAGCTGTTAATTTAATGCATCTCGCTAATCAGAGTCGAAGTAACGTCAGCTGAAGCTCATGTTTTCCTTGGCACTTGCGTTAAATTACGATTACGAAAAAGTATGGGCACAATCAAAACAACACAAAGTACACAAAACAGAAAAATGCTCCTTGAAAACACACTTTGCAGTCATTTCACAGAGTTCATCAGCGAAAAAACAGGGTTCCCACGCAGTCGGGAAATAGTATGGAATATTGTAATGGTATTTCCCGACCGGAAAATAGTAAGGAAAAAGAGATTTTTTGCTTTAGTGTTGAAAAAGTAAAGAAAAATGTTCTGCACTCTGCAGACAATTTGCACAAAACCAAGTGTTCAGCACCGAACCTTTTTTTTTCCGACTTAAGGTTTCAAACCCGGTGTTTAATATTTGCTGCTCACTGTAAATTTTTTTTCTTGCTCTCAACGTTTGTTCACCCTTCAACGATTGCCCGTCACACTTGATTGATTCTACACAATTTCACGCCTCTCTCAAACTTTATTGCGATTGGTTTACTCCATATTACGTCATTGTTCACGTGATTGTTGTTTGTTTGCCACATCTATTTTGCGAATTTCAAAATCAGTTTTACGTTTGGTTTTATGGTGGAAGGACGTGCTTTTAACTGAAAGATTTTATTGAAGTTTTAACCCGGTAAAGCAAAGTTAATTTTTGCCGCTTTGTGCTGATTCAAGAATATCTACAAACTGTTTTACAACTAATCAATATAGAAGAAAGAGAATTCGAAAATTGTTTGGTATTGGAAGACAGTTGGATACACAGTTACGAAGTGGTGAAAGCCCAGGCGCTCCTCTTGGGCTAAATATTAACTAGCTATAGTCACAGGCGAGCTTCAGTCTGTAACATAAAGAAAATTAACTTTTTACCTGCTGAGGAAAAATCCGTCCTTTCATTTTTACATCTATACGACGTGCAGAGTTTCTCAAACCTGCAGAAATACTGTCTTCTACTGCTCTTGGAAAGCTACACCATTCCCGTTTTGGTTTCGTTTGGTCCTGCCGTGGTTTCTCAACTGGTTCCTCGTCATTGTTCGACATTAGTCTTGGTTGACACTCTCGAAGTTATCCGTTACCTGGAACTTCATCCCTTTGGCAACGTTTTGTTTGGACGCTTCATCTACTGCTACTAACTTCCGTCAACTGACGTCGTTTCTCGGAGTCTCCATTCGACAACGTTTGCAACTTGCGGGTCCGCTTCTCCGGCTCTCCGTCTCGTGGTTCGTCAACCTTAGGCTCCTGTCCCTCAACTCGAACCAGTGCTGAGAACTTGATACTTTGGACTTTACTGCGACTGCTATCTACGGTGAAGGTACCGTCATTACTTTACTATTTTTTGTGTGTAACGAACCTTGAGCAGCAACGTTTTATTTATGCACGGACGTGTTTACTAACTTTGTACTACTTCATTTTTTATCGTTTATGCTACTTAATTTTTTATCCCGTTTCTACCGTTTATATGGCTGAAAATTGTAAATTTACTGATACTCCTCACCCTCTCGACCGGGTTACCGGAGATACTGTGTCGGAAATCGACCGAATTGATGGTCAGGGTAATATTGTAATTGTTACTGATGAGAATGCACCTCATTTTTCTGGGAATCAATTTAATCGGAGCCCTGGCATTGAGCGCGTAGGGCAGGAGGGCGTTAGTAAGTCATCCTGGGATGGTCCTGGTTTTGTTTCCCCCGGTAGGGTGCCGACTTGTGTTGCTCCCTCGACGTTAGGCAATCTTGAGCGCAAATTGCTTACTTCTCGCCGGAAATTACTTTTAGATATGAAACGATTGCAACATGAGTTGGCTTCGTGTAAATTGGTAGACGAATTTGATCGCGCTTCGCTTTTTTTGGAGGTAACTCGTTGTGCGTATGATAAGTTTGTTGAGGGTTTGAATAACGTCAAAGATAGCGAGACTTTAGGGCGGCTTTCTGAAAATATGGCTGAGCAGTTTCAGCAATGTTTGAGGTCTTACGAAGCTTGCAGGTCGCGTCTTTATAAACCTCACGATAGTGGACTTACCGGTACTACTGAAATTGACTTTGACACCAATAATGATGTTAAACCCTCCGACAGCGTGTCTCAAGTATCAGCCCGCGAGAGTAAAGTTACTAAAGGAACAAGTATTAGTTCGAATAAATCCTCTTTGTTGCGACGTATTGAACTTGATCAAAAGAAGGCTGAGCTTAAGAATATGGAGGAATTGACTAGAGCTCGTGCTCGTGCTCGAGGTAAGGCTTTGCAAGCCGCAGCAGCTGCGGCTTCTGCTGCTGAAGCCGAGGCACAAGAAGTAGAAGCTTTAGCTAAACTGCGTATGGAGGCAATAAAACTTGATGCCGAAGAGCGGCTACTTGCTTGTTCAGGGGAGGGCTTGTCAGTCTCTGGGCTCTCAGGACTACGCTCTCGTGTTCGTTCGGGCTTCGAAGCCTCAAGCAATCGAGCCAGAGAAGCGAGATCGAACCGGTCAGCAGAGTATGAAACACCAGGTACGACTCGCGCTGAGAAAGTGGATCCTTCTTGCGCTTCGAAGGCTGTCCCCACTGTTCCACCTGGCTTTGGTTTGCAACGTGAGGAGAGCACGGTTGATATGAAGCCATTTGTTGCTTCTGATCAAATAAGTAAACCTACTACTACCAATTATTATACCGGTACCTTAACTGAACCCCTACCTAAAAGGAATCTAAAACCTGGGCTCGAACCTCATGCTTATGCTTCTCGAGGTTTTGGTGGCGTTCCGGAAGTGGGGCTTCCTACTGGTTGTTTTCAGCCTGTCAAAGATGAGGTTAAAACGCATTTGCCTCTTCGTCAGGTTACTGTTCCTACAGTGGGTAACAATGACCTTATATTGCGATCTTACTTAGACAGGCAAGGCAGAAACGAGTATATAAACCTTGCTTCTCAAATTCGCTACGACGGCAGCAATATGGCTTTTGTGTTTTACGAAAACCAAATTCGTCGTCTTATGGACGAAAGTCCATATGATGAACGTAAGCTCGAAGTGCTAAGAGCGTCATGCGTTGGGCAACCGCGTGAAATGGTCAACTTGTTTTGCGCCCCATTGAGGAGTATGACAACAATGCAGCGCATCGAGAAGGCCATCGATCGCTTGCGTCAACGTTATGGCGTCTCTGGTGGCGTGACATCTGAACATCAAGTGGTTGCCGTTCGTAAGGGCCCTAAAGTCTTGTTTAATTCTGCATCGCTTAAGCTTTTCAATGAGGACTTAAACACTTTGGAAGTTTTTGCGCATGCGCACAATCAAGTCGAGAAACTTTCAGGGCAACTTATGCTAGACACTGCCAATAGATTGCCTAATGCGTTGAAAAGACGCTATCTCGACTACCTTGATAAAATGAGCATTGACCTGAATCAACCTAGTTTTGATTCGCTTCGCAATTTTGTTGTGCACGAAATTGGTGTCATGACGTCAGACTACGCACAAGCGTTTTTTAAATCTGACGAGCGGGAAGTGGCTCGTGAACCGTCTGGTGCCAAAACCTTTCGTGTTCGTCAGGTTGCTGTCGATAATGGGTTCGATTCTCGGCCAGTGGAAGTAGAGCATACTTCAGCTACCGATGAACAAAATCAAGAATTGCGTTTTGCTACAGGTCAGCCACGAGAAGCTAGGCGTGTCAATAATAAGTCGCCTCCTGTGTGCTTCGTTTGTTCTCGGTCTACGTGTAAACACTATCTGGCGGATTGCGAGAAGTTTAAAAGTCTTGCACCTGAAATGAAACGTAAGACCGTGGTTGAAGCTAAGAGATGCTTAAACTGCCTTTCTCTTGACCACTTCGTTCGCCAGTGTTCTTTTCCATCTAAGTGTCGATTGTGTGGCCCGCAATGTCGCAATAAACATGCTGCTGCGCTGCATGAATACTACACGTTCGGTGGAAGCTCCGGGGCCGCTGCGGGGAATGAACCTGTAGCACCCACTCCAGCTCCCCGAAATAGGGTAAAATCCAATGGTAATGACCGAAAAGACGTGACCGTGCGCAAAATTAGACACGAAAATAACCGTGTGGTTTTGCTTCGCACAAGCGCAGTTAAAGTGGTTAACCCTAAAACCGGCAAGTCAGCGTTGGCTTATGCTCAACACGATACTGCCAGCCAAGCTACTTTAATTTCAGAGAACTTGAAAGATGAGCTTGGGTTGAAGGCAGTACCTGACTCGACTGTCAAGATTCGAACCTTAGCAGATTGTACTGTTGACAGTGGTGGGCGCACTAATTTCGTCCTTGAATCTTTATACTCCGGGGAAGAATTTACCATCAAGGATGCTTTGGTGGTACCTGAGTTTCCCAACGATGACCATACCTTGCCTCATGCTGTGGACACCGCTGCACTCGAACACTTTAGTGGTGTAGAATTCCATGTGGTACCCGGGCGCAGACGAATAGATATCTTAATTGGTCAGTCGGATAAAACCTTACTCACCGTTTTAGACGAGTGTGAAGGCACTGACCCTGAGGAACCAAACTATGTCCTGACACGACTTGGACCCGTTGCCAGTGGGGGACGCATTTTGGCTACCGCTCACCAGAATTCACTGTCCTCGTTGAGAGTTCAAACTACGAACCCGGGGAACTCGGTTTGTGAATGCAGCGAGCTAAAAAAAGAAATTGTAGCTCTCAAAGAAACTGTGCGACAGTACGAACTCGATAATGAAGTTGTCATGCCTTCCGTGAGTGACGAGATGGCCAAAGAGCTTGTTGAACCCAACATAAAGGTTGCTGTTCAACCTTCGGAGTTGGCTCCTGTTGTTAAAGCCGTTGCGGTTAGTCATGTGAATGTTTCAGATGGGAATGATATCGATACCCTGGACAGACTTATTGAAACCTCGCCAGATCTCTATACCTTGAAGAAACGTTTTAGTTACCTTATTGTTTTTGTGGAATTTTTGGTTGCTCGGTCTAGGAAAGTTCCCTTTAACAAACCTGTACTTAATGCTGCCTTTTTGGATCACGCGCTGATGAAAGTAGTCAAATATGTTCAAGCACGGCGTTTTGGGGATGTTATACAGCCCCTCAGTCAGAGTTCACCCGATGATTTCGAAGCTGTGCTGAAGCGTTTGAGTCAAGGGGTTGCTACACCAGACAACACCCGCCGTGTAAACGAATTAAAAACTCTACGCAATTTAAGGCCTTGCGTGGGACCAGACTCGTTGCTGCGCGTTGATGGCAGACTGGAAAATGCCGAGCTACCTCTCGACACCAGGCATCCTATAATTTTACCTGGAAGACACCCGTTGACACGGCTTATTGAACATTGCTCCGCCGGCCACGCTGGCCCTTCATACACGCTCATGAAAGCTCGTCAACGCTACTGGATTATACATGGCATTTCCAGCGTGAAGCATTTTATTGCAGATTGCAGCAAGTGTGCTTTGCGCAAAGCTAAATCTATTAGGCAGCTCATGGCAGATCTCTCGGAGTGCCGACTCACTCTGTGCAAGAAGCCATTTAAATTTTGTGGTGTTGACTATCTTGGACCTTACTCCTGTAAACAAGGCCGGAGCGTTTGCAAGGCATGGGGTCTTCTGTTTACCTGCTTGTGCACAAGATGTATTCATGTTGAGGTTGTGACTAGTTTAGATCTTAATAGTTTTTTACTTGCATTTTCTCGGTTTACCAATCTGCGTGGGGCAGTAGACACGTTCTATTCCGATAATGGTTCTACTTTTTGCGCTGCTTCTGTAAAATTACCGGATTTGCTTGGCTCGACAGAATTTGTGAACGCATTACGTAAATCAGATATTAACTGGGTTCGAATCCCGCCCTACGCGGCTTCGCAGGGTGGCTCATGGGAATCGATGGTAAAGTTGTTTAAGACCGCTTTAAATAAGGTTCTCTCAACCATGCAGTTTTTGCTGAGATAACGGCAACTGCAAACAATAGTAAGGTGTTAACAAGACACAAAAAGTATACCGGTAACAACTTTTGTCGTTATAACAAAACAAATGATATTATTTTCGACTTTTCCTCTGTAAAAACAACAAGGATACTTGTAACAAATTAGCAAGGTCAATCCAATAGTGTATTATATGGTTTTTAAGAGCAGTCAAAGAAACGGTCCTAGAATATAGAACAAATTCAGCCTGAGTTAGCTCGTCAAGGCCCAGATCTTAGGCAAAATATTGTTAAGTGTGATTGGTTGGAAATACCTCATCGATGAATCTGACACAAAATAATTTTTTAAGTAATGATTCATATTTTAATTATAAATGAACTTCATTAAAGCAGAAAAAGCATAGGATAATTATCTTATGCTTGCAACAAATTCAGTACTTCACCAGTTTCTCACACATGCACATACTGTAGACTATACCTTAAAACAGAACTTGAATTCAAATCTTCCAGCGATGATGCAGGCTCTCCAAACCTATACAATGTAGTATTTATCCAGTTACAGGGCTTTAATGCTGTTTCAAATCCTGTGCAAAATTTTAAATTGTTTAAATGCTCTATTGCTTGGATTAAACTTTCCTGGCCAAGATTGATTTGAGTTATGCTTCTGGATGGTACAGGTTTTCCAAATAAGAATACAACAAAGGACAAATTTGAATTAATGATAAATTTGAATTCATCAACACTATATGTTTCTGAGTGCTTCACTAAGCATAGGGAAGATTCTGTTAACATCCTGTTAAACCACATTCGAGGAAGCACTCCAACAGCATCAACTTTGTGTTCTTCAAATGAGTAGCTCTTGGATTCTTCTAAAGAAGGAACTGTAGGTTCATGTTTAAATATCTCACGTCGCACTGAAACTTGCTTCTTAGGATGTGATTTTTGCGGCAAGTTTTGAGTTGGTAGGACACCATGTTTTAACCATGTTCGCTTTGAACCTAAAAGTGAAAGGAAGTATTTACAATCAAGCATCAGGCTCTCACTAAGTCATTGAGCTCTGCACTGTTCTTACTGCAGATCGCCGATACAGTACAATGAAGCAAAGATTATAAAAATAACATTTCAGTCATCTTCTTTTACCTTAAAATTATCAATGATGTGTACATTAAATACTTGGTGATGCACTGGTGCACATGGCACATAACACAAAAAAGTCATTCACTGGTTTACACTCTACACCTCTGTGATATGCTAAACCGGTCAATGATAGTTAAAACACTATTCACAAATTGGTAAGTCATTTTCTGAGTTTTTTACCAGCAACTCTATTGAAATACTACAGCTTTAGTTTTATAAACCACACTTAAATCACAATAGATATCGAGAAACACTTTCAAAAAACTTTTGTGAAGCTAGACCTACTTCGACATATATCTTCAGCCTTGAAATGAGCGCTACAAATAAATGCTTTTCTTTTGTCCACTTTTTCTTTAAAGTGATTATTTTGGGGTGATCTTAGTTGATAAAGAAGTTTCAACATTTCAGCACGCCAATCTTTGGTATCATGTCCTCTATTTCGCATTCCAGAAGGCAGAGCAAACAGAGAAATACCAGGAGTCCTTCCTGTATTGTCACAAGAAGGCAAACAGCAATAACGTCCACTTACCATTCTTAACTTGTTAACTTAATTCTAAACTTTTTGAGTGTTTACTCACATTTTATCTGGAATAATGATGCTATATGTAATTATGCATGTACTGTATGTATGTGTTGATCAGACTAGAATATGATCACAAAACATTCTGGCATTCAATATTTGAAATTCAAAACCTGAAGAAAGGAAGGTATATCGGTACCGGTCATTGGAAATTTAAGTTGTTAGTAGACTTGAGTGACTAACAGGTTTTACTATTTTAGTACAGAGTATCCTAAAATTTAATTTTACATCAGATTTTAGTACAGAGTAACACTGGAGTCAGATATACAGTTCTATCACTCGTTACAAGACCTTGCACTACCAGTATTTTGTTAAAACGGAGTCTATGCTTGTTCTGTTTGAAGACACTGAATCCACAATGTCACATACAGGTCATGTATCTATGTACAGGTAGCTTACTGGGCAGCTACATAGAGCAGCTGGTATACAGCACAGATACTCAATCATTTGATCAGCTACCTCTGGTAATAAAAAGAATTCATTCACCAACTGGCAATCTGGCATACCGGTATGCACCCTACAGAACTGTTCTTCTTTGTAGATGCTTAGACTAAATCTAGTTTAATAGGGTACTGATTCAGTACGGGTAACAACTGCTAAATCAAAAATTATTCATGACATCCACATGTCCAACAAAGTAAGACGTTTCAATCGCAGCAGCTGTACTTACAGCACTAAGCCTGTACTTCTTGCTTTGCAAAGCTTCTAAAAACGGGCTTACCGCTAGCGGCGCTGCGCGCCGAAACAAAACGTTTCTCGCTTGCAATCCTGTCTAGTGAAGTATCTATGATATAAGCAACTTAGAAATTCAGCTGAGCCACACTAAGAATTTAGTTTTTCCATTTACGCAACGAACTAAAAATTTCTCACAATGTAGGCCTAAAATATTATTTGTATAACATTTTAGCGAAACTTTTAGAATTTAATGTTCTTGCTTAGTTTGTTAACATCAACTTTGATGACCGAGGTTGTAACAACCTCTTTTTAACTTTTCCCAACCACACAAGCAAGTCGGATTGTTCTCCACACTGTAGCCTACTGTGCATTTATTGCTGAGCATCACGCAGGGAAGTTGTGATGACCTACATTAAAGTCTCTGATTTGACTGGACTTGGAATCAAACCCGAGTTTACAGAGACACACGCTGCATCAGCCATCTGAGACAAAACAATTAAAAAATGAACTGAAAAAACAATGACGGCTAACACCACTTCCTTCCTATTGCGAGTAACACATTGTATCTAACGTAAATTTTTTAGACACAGCTGATGAGTAAACCAGTCTAAAACACAGAGTGAAAGAATGCTTACTTCACGAATTATCATAATCAAATTACTGCGCTAAACTACGAAAAAAATACACGAAGTGTACACTATCACTCTGGGGAGGGGTTATGATTCCATGCTTTAATCGGAAAAATGGGAGTGTTGATGAGGGCCACACTAAATGGCCTGACGGGCCGGGTATAGTGGCCCGCTGGCCGCATGTTGCACACTCCTGTTCTGAAGCTTTGTAGCCTACGCGCAAAATATGTCGTTCTGTTTCAACTCAGAAAATACGTTTTTGGGTGTGTTTAATACTGAGTTGTAGGTTACATATTTCAACACGTCTTCGACTGACGGGGACAAAATAGGCTCCTGACTACCAGTTAGCCCCAGGCCTCAGAAACTCTTAATCCGGCCTTGGACTGAGTATTTGGCTGTTTTTGCAATTTCGCTCAACCTGCCGATTACAAAGTAATTTTTAAGCCAACACCTTTGAAAGTGCAGCCATTCAATAGCCTAATGTCTAACAAAAACAGTGAGCATTACCAACATTGCTGTATCTTTTTTTAAGTGCATAAAATTTTACAATCGAATTGCTGAATAGGAAAAAAAAAATACAAAGCAAGCCATTATTTAGGCTATGAAGAAATCAACCTCAAAAAAATTAACTACTAAAAAACCCATAATACAAAAAGATATCCAAAACTAAGTGCCTAAAAAAAATATGCCAAGAAATAGTCGAGCTTGATCAACCAAATATTTTCTAACTACAAATTGAAGTTAGGAATGTAAACAGCCTCAATCCTGCAACCTACTTCGCCTTCATAACTTGCAATATGCCTGAAGCCACTTACGTTATTTTGTATCGACCTCTCCTCAGCGCTCTGGGTGGTAATAAAACGACATTTCCCTTGTCCAAAGCAAAATCACCTAGGTTTGGCAATGACGAATTGGGTGTTCTCTTGAAAAAAACAAAACACACCTATATATTAGTAGTAAATATTTTCAGTACCGTCGTTGTTGTCGTTTTGCCGAGCATCCACTCCGGATCCCGTTTAATCAAGTCTGAGCCACGAGGTCTATCCTCTTGCCACCCCAGGTTGTTGAACAGTCCGGATCAAAAGCTAGTGGTGACGTAGTTTAGACAGCTTCTGATATTGTCATTCACCCCAAGGCAGAGGTGGACAACGTATGGCCCGCGGACTCATGCAGCCCTTTTCTACTTTTTGTTTGGCCTTTCCTCTACTCCTAACTATTTTCTCTCAAGTAAAGTTATGTGAGTGTTTACTGTTCATTACGTTGGAACTTATGCTTTTTTAATTTTCTATTTAAGCGCAATCATAGAATCTCACACCGCTGGAGCAGCAATCGATCGCTTAAAGTGCTCAAAAAGGCAAAAAAGTCTAGACCATGGTTCTTTAACGAGGCGATATCGCCTCCCTGGGGACTATGTTGGCCTTCAAAGGCGCAATTGCAACAGTTGTTGAAATTGGGGGGGCAATTTCACTTTTTTGGGGGCGATTTACGATCTCAGAATTGCCAATATTGTCAACAATGTTATTCTAAATAGAAATGAACCCAGTTTTAGTAGCAGCCTTGAGAACGTGCAGACCTTTTTTTGCTCTTCACCTGATTTCAGAGGAAAAATACGTGCTCTACCGGCGTGGGGACCTTTTTTTGCTCTTTCCCTGATTTTATTGAAAAAATTACATTAATGCTTTGTGGGGGCAATTTGATCCCACACTTTCCAAATAAAGGCCTGAAGCCACTTACGTTATTTTATATCAACCTCTCCTCAGTGCCCTTTTCCGCGCTTGGCCAATGCTTATTATGAACGTGTGTTTCTAACGTAATGGAGTGCGGAAATAAAAAATAAAAAACGAAACGAAAGGCGAATGTGTAAAAAAGGTTGAAGACCCCTGGGCTAGACTGTTAACCGTGAAGCTCTGTATAATGACGTCACAATTTTGCTTTCGTATGATTGTATCTGGGACTATTTGCAGCAATATTGGCAGGGCGGTCCCCAGTAAACATTACATTTTCGAAATGGCCCTTGTGTTAAAAAGGTTACCCACCCCTGACGTAAGGGTAAGTGCATGGTGTAAATGAATTCATTTTTTTCCGACTGTCACGAGAAAGCACTTTCATCCTTCTAATTTTTTGCAAGAAAGCAACCGGGGCGCTATAAACAAACAAACCTTTATTATACTTGAGGGGCCATTTCTACAACTTCGTGCCCGGGCAAATTAGCTCCGAAGAAACGTCGATGGGGTGTCGGGCCGTTGGCGACACTATTTAAGCAAAACTTGCCTAAAAATTATTCAAAAGGCACTAAAATACCCATTACAACATGTAGGCTAAATTTTCAATTTTTTTTCCGGGAGAGCATGCCCCAGACCCCCCTAGAGTCTTTCTTGTTTCTCAATCAGCTTCAAAGTAGTTCTGCCGAATAAAAAGACGATTGAAAAAAATGAGGAAATTATGGCCCCCCCTTTAAAAATTTTTGCTACGTCACTGTTTCACCGATATTTTCGGTGGTAAGCAGAAACATTTGAAAGAGTATAGACCCTTTTTTTGCTCTTCTAACCAGAGCGGCCCTGGCAATAGTAGTTGTTGAAAATATTGAACTTGAGTCATCTAATAATCCGGCCCGGAAAAGACTTCGTCTTCCCACATATGGCCCGCCGACAAAAGAAGTTGCACACCCCTGCACTAAAAGTTTTAACTATCTCATAGCATTGACGAGCCTTGAGAACTAAAAGGTTTGAAAAGGTAACTTTTAGTACACCAAAATTTCTGCGCTTTCACATTAAAAAAAAAAAAACTTCCAAGAGGCTGATACGCAGGCCTACACTACACGGTCATTTTCAACAACGAGCCAACGACAGAAAGCAAAATTACCGGTGAATCGTTTCCGCAGAGAGCATTTTATTCAGTGCGATATTCCTAGTTTTACTATAGAACCACAACCAGGAAACGTTTTCCCGCTTTTTTAAGCGATGTGTGAGTCAACAAATTGCACTGATGAGACTTGAAAAGTCGAAGCAGTGTACAGTACGCTATCTACAGTTTAACATTTTACATAATTAGACTAACTTTACTAACCCCGAACGATTAAAATCCACGCCGAATGCTTTACACAAAGACGAAATAAAACTACTATAAAAGTGTTTTTCATCATCCAAATGTATTGCTTGTGTAAGCCTATGCTTTTCTTGTTCTTACACACTAAATTGGTAACAACTAGGCCTACATTACAAAATGTAGGATAAGCTAATTATCACTATAAAAAAAACATTACTTTCGCGATATATCATTTTTGTGCAATTGCAACAACATGCAGGAATGACAAACTTGAAAACTTCAAGCGAGATCGAAGTGTTAAGTTATTAATTTCAAAATCAAAGTTACCGTAGCATTTCAGTTTTTTCATGTTACAGCAAAGCCATAACATGCCCATAATGTTTATCAAACTTAGTAGAAATAATCGGTTATAACTAGGATAAGGTTTTGTTGCAATGAAATCGTGCGAAAGTCGCATTTATTGTGAAGAAAAATTGCAGTTATTGCACAAGTATTTTAGACGACTGCGATTTATTTACGTAATTATAATGGCCGAGTGGTATAGAGCGTCCGCGTCGGGAGCTGTAGACTTGGGTTTGATTCCGAGTCGGGTCAAACCCATGACTTTAAAATCGGTATTCACAGCTTCCCTGCTTGACGCTCAGCATTAAAGGGACAGTGTGGAGAACAAGCCGGCAAGTTTACTTGTTGTGCCGTTGGAAAAGGCACTTAACGGGATTCCTCCATCTTTGTGTGGTAGACAGATGGCTGGCAACTAAGTGAGCTTTTATAGCGCATTGATCGCTTTCTCGTGATAGAAGCATAAACATGCTACAAAAATAAAAAAATAAATAATGCAAAATAGTAGCAAATTGTGGTAAACATTATTTGGAAAGAAATGGCGCTCTTTTGCCAACAGTTCGCCGAGCACGCTAAACATTGAAATGCAATTTATTACACAGCTATTTATTATGCAATCAAAGAAAATAGAACCAAACTGAAATAGTTTTAAAGAATGTTTTACACCACACTTCCACATTTTGCACATTAATTGATAAAAGTTGCAGTAAAAAGTTGCGTGGAAAACAGAATAAAGTTGCAAAAACTTGCAATATAAAATTCCTGGAAACAGTTTAAATCATTGACCTACATAAATTCTGAATATCCACGAAGCCGTAGAAAGGGTTAATAGTTGTAAAACTTGCCCTAGTTGTAACTGAAACATATCACGTTATGTTGCACAAGCACAAAAATTAAACAAAATTTTAACATTAAAGCTACCGGTACAGTGCGGTACTACGTCTGTAGACATCAACCAAACACGAAGGCCACTTTTCGACAAAAATTATGTTCGGTCAAAAATTGACATCGAGTTCGATTATCGGATTCACAAATGGCTGCTGGCTGCGAATCTAGACCAACGAACTATACTGTGGTCTGTGGGTCGAAAAATGACAAGTCGAAAATTTGCTTGCGTATTTATCATTACAAAGCTCATCAAAACAGATTATTTATATTAACAAGCATCTTGCGCTCAATATGCTTGTTTTTTTCTCGGATGCAAGGTACTTTTTCTTCATTCAGGATGCAGATACTACAAATATTATGTAAATAGATCTATAACAGTGTAATCCGGCGGCATTCCGCTTAGGTCTTTCGCTTCTTTAATCTGCTGATACTTTACGGTTCGCTTTTACAATCCAGTGCGCAATGCCATGATACGTGTTATGAGATCAGCAAAAACAACAAAGCAAATTCAATGCAAACCATCGAAGTTGTACAACAGCATTCAAACAGTTGTTGTAAGTAACGATCAAATTGTTCAACGAAACCCGTAGCTAGCCTAATGTAAAACAGTTTTGCACAAAACGTTTAAATAAATCGGTAATGACCACTCAGGGTTATGTGATATAGCTGCGACTAATTTTGCAAATCTTCGATAAGATATTAAACAGCGAACAGAATGAATCAATTTCACTGTCACTGCAAACGAATTCTTTTTGGCGCCTCTATGGAAATGCTCTGAAGTCATTGCTTTTCTCCAACCTATTCGCTATTGTCTTTCATGTCTAAACCAGCATACTTTGATTAATGCTTAATTGCAACCAACTAGCTTTCTTTCTATCAGCCAGTGTTCTCACTAATTAAACATCATTCATAGATCATCAACTTGGCTATGCAGCAGAAAAACATCTTAGATATCTATTCAAGTATCACACGCTTGTAGTTGAGCTCATAGAAATGAATAAAACGCCTGAAAGGTTTTCTCAGACATGCTGATCTTTCATATGGCTGATCAGACAAGAATGAAGGCATGTCAACCATAATAGCCTTGTAGGGTTACTCCACTTCGGTAAGACTTTCAGCTTTTTTGAAGTATTTTTAACTGATGTCAAAATTGCGCATGAACAACAACATTTGAATTTGTTACTAGTTGGCTACATAAACGTGAGCTCGAACAAGCTGGCTAAAGCTCGTGCGTTGCGGAGGCCGATCGCATTTTACAGAGCCCCAGCTGATTTCGCACTTTTCGTCGATGCAATGCTAAATCTTCATGTCAATGTATGAACACGTCTTCATTTATATACCTGAATTGCCTACAATTTAACATACTCACTTGCTACACCAGTTTGGCGACGTTGAGCTAAACGTCTTCGCGTGGCTCCAGAATGTGAGTGATTATATTTTGAATAGATTGCATACAGAAGCATTGCCACACTCAAACCAACAGCTCCGAAAACGAAAATATAAAGAATGGTATTGTTGCCGGTATGAGAGCCTTTTTCATGGTCTGTTGTTTGAACCGTCTGAACAAGGTCTAAAAACATCAAAAGCGGCATGGTCTTGCGCTACCGCAAACAGGTTACCGATCTTTTGCGACGGGTTCGATTCACAGCTGTAGAAAATCGCTTTGAACATATATTACGGATGGCTGCTAACTCGAATAGCGCAAGCTCACTTCGCGGTTTTCCCCAAAAGAATTTTCAGTTTAAGATTCCAAAACAACTGCAGTTAATATTGAAAAATATTATCTTGGAAAAAAATTAATCAAGTACAAGATCGAATGACTTCAAAGCAATGAAAACCTTGCTAATAGATTTTCTTTTGAGTACTTGCATTTATCAGCAACATTCGTCGTTATAGCTTTACCTTTATCACACGGAGCATAAACAAAATTTTCAACATCAACAGGACATTCCTGCACAACTGGTATTCCATCTTTACATCGCTTAAGAAATTTTTTAGCGCATGGAGCTGTTTTCCTGCAGTTCATAATGCAATCAAGATCGTCCGGAAACTCACAATCTGGAAAATAGGTCGTGCTTCAAAAGTTAAAATTACAAATTGGCTATTAATAATTCAGCATACTTCATCAAGTAGATAAATTAAACAATGAAACCGCCTCATTGAAGATCAAGAACTCTATAGGGTCAATCACCCAAAGGATGTAAAATGTTTGAAATATCATTAAAAAGTAACCCAATTCCTTTAGTTATTGGTATCTACTCCAAATTGACTTGAAGGAAGGATCATATACGCCAACTTCCGGGTTACTCAGTCTGCTAAGAGACTCACAACTACAGTTACTCAGATTGACGTGATTTGGGTAAACGACTTGGAGAAAAGTCACAAATAGACTAGTTAAAAAATAAATTTGTCTAGGCTAGGCCAAAAAATATCACATATTACTCTACTACAGAAACTCACACCTCTAGTACCCACAGGGCCATCTACTCAATTGCTGCTGTAGACGCGTTTGGATTGGGTAGATTGTCTGGTCTGCAGCTGACGATATGATCCTACCTTCAAGTCAATTTGGAGTAAGTATCAACAACTAAAAAAATTGGGCTACCTTTTCAATGATGTTTTATTAAGTCTTCCAATAAGCCTGCTGATTCAGGGGCACCACATTGTTTTGCTCAACCCCAGTTTTAGTCAAGTTCTATTCATATCCGCCACACAAACGATATATCCGCCAATAATTAGAAGAGGCGACTTCTAAAAAAGTTCTTCTAAAGGCGTTCTTCTTAAGTTCTTAAGGAGATCTCCTAAACAAAAGTCATAAAAAAACGGCAGTGATTCAGTGGCAATCTGCCTCTGCTGGCGGATCCGCAACAGATTGGCCACTCCTGTTCTAATTCATCCACAATCGTGCCTTGGGCTTTGAACTTTTAATTTCGCCATCACCTTGGTTCATACTGAAACTTCACTTCAACCTACTCTTGCACGCTACTGTTTGCAATATATCGAATACAATTTTAGATTGTATTTAACGTACATACGTTGAGAAAATATTCCATCGCTGGTATCATTTACAGACCAATCCGTACCACTTCTGACATAAAATTGTAGAAATCCGAGGCGATTCAAATTTTTTATTTGCAAGATAGACTCAAAGCTTTGGGTTCCCCATACAACGTTTGGATTATGTCTGAAAATGTTTGATATTTTTCTGATTTTTGATTGTGGCATGTTTTCCAAGTAATAAACGAGACACATGAATTTTAAAAGAAAGCCATTACGATTACGATTTTAGCATAAACTTAATGCCGGCAGTTACTTTTTGAAAAACATAATCTTTGTTGGATAAATCAAATGGACTGCAACATTGCATTGGGAAAAACATATCTTCAAAAGTATAGGCTACACTTGGGTTGTCAAAACTGAAATTTGCTACATTTTATTGGTGTTTAGTTGCATATTATCTTCCTATCACGAGAAAGCGATCATAGCGCTACACGAGCTCGCTTAGAAGTTTCCAGCCACCTGTCTACCGCACCAAGATAGGGGAATCCCATATATAATTGCCTTTCCCAACGGCAATACAAGAAAACTTGCCGGCTTGTTCTCCTCACTGTCCCTGTAATGCTAATCGTCAAGCAGGAAGCTGTGAATATCAATTTTAAAGTCATTGGTTTGAACCGACTCGGAATCAAACCCAAGTCTACAGCTCAAGAGGCAGACGCTCTTACCACTCGGCCATCTGAGCTGTTGATGTACATGAGATAACTAGGCTGAGATTTTCTGGTTTAAAACATTTCACTTCAATTTAGCAGAGCAGCAAAGATGTGCGGCTTTACAGTAGGCCTACACGAAATAAGTCTCTTCAAATGTTGAGCTAAACATCCGGTTATTGCAGTATATTGATGAGAGCTATGAAGCTCGAAACGCATGTATACCAACAGCAATGACTCTTCTTTTTAAATAAATGGTCAGATGCATTATTATTAAACATTATGACATCAGAAGAAGCTATTCTGGATTGAACATTAATTAAAAGTTAGTTGCATAGCTGAAGAGACGAATTATATTGCAGGAATATAACCAGCAGCAAATTAAAGAAAATCAGACGCAAAGCTCAAGCGAAAAACTCGGAAACAAAAGCAACTCCCAAGCGAGTCTGGATTCGTCCTATGCGTAGCGCCTTCTTCGCTTTCTCGTGACAAGAAGATAAAAATCAAGAAAATAAAAATCATCATCCAATATTTACTTGATGTGGTACTGCATTGTAGTGCCATTTACTACAATCGGATTTCTTTGTAATTCCAATTCTCCAAGTATATTCACCTTATCTTTTGCCATTAAAGTCTGTAAAAAAAGTTAACAGGTGAAACTTCAGCACTAAAATATCCTATCGCTTTCTAACTATGCCTTTAAAAAAACGCAACACACTTGTTTTTTTCGTTGTAATTGCTTTTCAATAGTACAGCATCTACCATTTTCATGTAAATGTAGTTGATACCATGATCAAGCTTGCCTTTTAAAAAGCAAAACAAAGCTACGAAGATCTATTTTTGTTTGATAGCATCTTGACTTTCTCATCATAAGAAAGCGGCCTAACGAGCTCGCATTGAAATTTCCTGCCATTCGTCTGCCATCCGATGGTGGGATCTTGTTAAGTGCCTTTCCCAACTACACAGCAAGTAAACTTGTCAGCTTGTTTTCCACGATTTCCTTTAATGCTGAGCCGAGTGTAAAGCAAGGAAGCTGTAAATACCAATTATAAAATCATTGCTTGACCCGACTCGGAATCAAACCTGCGTCTACAGCTTCCGAAGCAGACGCTCAATCTATTTCAAATTCTGCAAGAAGAAAAAATATGATTGATATAAAATAAATGATACAGAAACATGTAATCAAGGCCATCACACAAACTATGTAGGAATGAAGTTACCCATTTAAATCCATCATAAACTGACCAGGAGAATTCATATTGCGCGTTTGGAGGATTTATTACTGCCGTGATGTCCACATCGTCGCATTCATTAGAGTATAAGACGGGCCCAAAGTACATCTCTAGGCTAAGCAACAGGCGAATGCAAGACCAACCTAAACGTGTGATAAAAGTTGTAATAACCTCTCATACACTAATAGAAATTTGTACTTTTTGTATTGTCCTCTTATCACGAGAAATAGATCGAAACGATGTAAACGAGCTCGCTTAGAAGTTGCCAACCACCTGCCTACCATATTAAGATGGAGGAATCCCATTAAGTGCCTTTCCCAACGGCACAACAAATGAACTTGCCAGCTTTCTTGTGTACCAACATCTCATTTTACGGTACTAAAATAAATTAAAGGTCCTAAAAACAAACCTTAAGGGTAAATCTTACAGTTATCCACTTTTCGATTGTTAGCGTTTCATATTTTTGAAAAAATCTATTTAATGGCGGACACGTTACTATGAAAATTTCTAACAGTAAAAGCTAAAATTAACCATGGGCGAATCCAGAGGGGCAATCGCCCCCCAAACGTTTACAACAGGACACAGTTCTAAACGCTTTTTCGGTAACGTTAAGAATGGAGATGTTCAACGTCCATGCATTATCACGAAAATCGTCCCTCCTCCCACTAAACAGAAGTTATGGAGACGCTCCAGAAATCAACTTACCATAAACGATTAAAAAACAAGACGAATGCTTCATATTTGAAGGTAAAAAAAGATGTGTAGCATATTAATCAATTATGTTGCCCAATGCCCATTTATATTATCATGCAAAACAATTAACCGATGCAATTGGCCTAATTGCATGTAGTGTGCGGTACCTCTGCAAGAAAAACAACAGTATTTTCGCAATGCATCATTACATCATCAAAAATTTAAATTTTGCATAAAATTCACCGCAACACCTAACAAAAGCAGTTAGCGTCTAGAGACGATGAGTTAGTAAGCAAACGCTCTTGAAAAGGCAACTTGAACCTTGGCACATGCATTTTTTCACAGCATAAATTAAACAAAACATGACGACGATCAAAAAGTTGACGTCATTATTGAAGCAAGTGATTTTGATTTCTACCAAATTTAAACCACGGAAGGCCAGTGGTCGCAGAACTACTAGACAAGTTCAATAACATTGACTGAAATAACAAAATTTGTACTAGTAATTTTCATTTCCATTCAACACAAATCAGGTTTAAGATCAACCGTCACATCCAATGAAATAAATATTCCTTCGGAATACAAGGCGAAGTGGAATTGAACAATCATGTGGAATTATACCGACAGCGTGGCGCAATGATTGCGTCTTTTTGACAACGATCATGGATGAGAGTTCATGGACTGAACTGTAACTCAATTTGGTTGTCACCAGCAGGGCTGTGGACTCCAAACTCACTGAACTAGATCTTTTTTGCCGGACTCGAGCTCGAAAAACAAAACTTCGTAAACTCGAACTCGTTTGCGAAAAAGTAAACTTTAGAATAATTGCTTGCCTTGAATAGTAGCCTAGTCTTCTAGTTTACGTCATAGTACCGTATAAAGGTAGTTTATGTATTTATTTTTGTATCCAGTTGCATATTTATCCTTCTATTACCAGAAAGGAATCAATGCGCTATACGAGCTCGCTTAGGAGTTGCCGGCCATCTGTCTACCTCACCAAGATCAAGATGGGGGAATCCCGCTAAGTGCCTTTCCAAACGGCACAACAAGTAAACTTGCCGGCTTGTTCTTCGCACTGTCCCTTTAATGCTGAGCGTCAAGCAGGGAAATTGTGAATACCAATTTTAAAGTCCTTGCTTTGACTCGACGTGAAATCAAACCCAAGTCTACAGCTCCCGCGGCAGACGCTCTCACCACTCGGCCGTCTGAGCTGTTAAATCTGAATTTTGTTTCTTTACTTGGTCTTTAGGCCTTCTAATCTGCATTCACTAGTCCACCACGTTTGTACGCCAATAGTCTTAAAATAACAGCTCGTAGATCGTACAAGCCGAACCCTAATCCTACCTTTTAGACCTGGGTGTCAGCTCCAGCAAATCCTCCAGACAAATGTGCTGATGACAGATTTTTCAGCGCTGCCAGTACCCTAACTTGACCGACTGACCGTTAATGTTATTACTTCGATCAATTTCACGTAGTCTACGTAATAATAATTGCATTGTTATGGCATAATTTTTAAGGTATTTCGCTACTAGCAGATGAACGTGAGGCGCAGACAGCAAAAATTGCGGGAAAAGGAGGTGGGATAACAATCTTTCAAAAGGGGGAGAGAGTACGGTATCTAATAAAAAGCTAATGGTACTCATAAACAAACTGTCTTTACGTAATTAAACAGTTTTAAACAAGACATATTATTGCATGCCAAAAGCTGTTGTATTGTAAAACCATTGATTGATAAATTATAAAGCAGACAAAACATAAAGATAAGAGAGATTGATTGAGAAAATGCGAACTTAAAGAATCCATTTCATTCACTTTCAAACTAGTTAACTAGGGTATCCAACTCATGGTAACCAGGACCGAATTTACAAAAATGTCAATTTCACGTTTGACGCTGGTGATCATGGTTCAAATTCATCTCTAAATGAAGATCTTCATCATCGATCTCCTCGGAAAAAAGGTCTTCCGTAATCGCGCAGAGCCGTATGTTCGTGAGGAGGTCTTTAGGCTTCAGCTTACAAAGCCTATTGGTAAAGCCGACCCCGATTGCAATAACAAACTGATCAATTTCTGAACAGCCCCTAAGTCGCAGTGTTTTCTTCTCAACTTTTACCTATCTATACCGTTTAGTTTTAACTTGTTTTAAAACTTCAGTTATTTTTCTGAATTAACGTATCAGCTACGAGCTAACTGTCTTAAGGGGATTTGATTTTGAACTACAGTATAATCAAGTCAGTTGGGTTTTATGACGTCAAATGTCTCCAACAGACACTGGTCCCTACCTTACCTTTTAATGCTTTCACACACCATAAAGCGAAAAGTGCTAGGCTAATACCTAATGGCACTACAAAATCATCGTGAAACTGCTTAGTTTTTGCGTCCTGCCAGACTGGGGATCGCTTCAATTCAAAATTGTTAGACCGCCAACGATAGTAAGGCTAAAAATGTGCTTGCAAACTTTCGTCAAAAGTTGCCGCAGTCAAAATTAGCTTGTAGTAGTGTTGATGCGACCGATGCGACAGCACGGTTATCAGAATGAATACAATTTTAAAAAACTAGTTAGTTTGAAGTTTTATTGTTTCTTTTTTATCAAAAAAATTCGATAAGGTGGGTTAAATTAATTTGCATAATTTTTGTGATGTCAATTAGAACTTGGCGCGAATACCAACACGAAGTGAGATAAAAATAGAATGAAGTGATGACTGCATACTCTGAAAGTAAACAGACAGGCTGGAAAGCTGTTCTTATTCAGCGCGCTGTTCGTGCGTTCGAAGCAACTTGCAATTAGTTGCTAGCTGCGAAGCAAACACTGCACAGTGGTAAAGTTCACGGGAAAAATAGTGGTAGGATTTTCATTTTTTAGCCGCGAAATAACGAAAAATGGCAGCATAAACACAAAAAAAAGCCGGGCTAATAATAAGGAAATAGTAATTGCTAACTTAGGACAGATATTCACTGACTGAAGTACGGACGTAGTGGAGAAGTAATGAATGTAGAGAACAGTGGTAAAATATGAGGTCTAGTCTGGTGCAGATGCTGCTTGGCGTAGTGGAGTGAGTTTCGTTTTACCATTAAAAATAGCGGTTTTGGGTTCAAAAAGTAGTAGACTAGGGTAGCTGCACTTGCTATTGATGTGCTTCTTACTACCTGCAATAATACAACTGGACGTTATATCTGAATATTGCAAAATTTGCAGATTTTTTGCTTTAATTCACACTCGGTTAAGCAGCAAGCAAGAAATGTTTTGAGGCCATGCAGACAGCTACCGACACTCTCTCATGTGAATTTTTAATTCATACTGCATGTTTCAAACCTACGGGTTTTAACATTTCCCTGATAATGTGTTTGCTATTCATTTTGTCTACCTTGCCATTTATTTTAGGGATGTGCCTAAGGAAAATTACTCGAACTCGCTGAGTAACGAGTATTCACGACATTACTTGGCCGAGTCCGAGTATCTACGACTTCAAAATATGAACTCAAAATTAGGTGAACAGCAAAAAAAAAATAAAAGGTCATCACATACGTAGAAGTCCTAATTTCGACTCAAATTCGGATAAAAAGCAAAAAAAGGTCAAAATGATAATGGTTTAATACTCGGCCAAGTATCAATTAATACTCGGACTCGATTGAGTCCAAGTAATGCCTCATTACTCGGCCGAGTACTAGGACTCGACTCGGCACATCTCTAATTTACTTCGTGCTTAAAATGCATTATCAAATAAATAAAAAGTCTTTCATGCCTTGTATGTTTTTACTCATTCGTTTTTGGACTTTTGCCTTGTATGATACTATACCATACTGCGGTATTCCATAATTAGAGTGTTCTCTATTCTCTTTATGGAATAGTATGGCATACTATCTCATAATTAGAGAAACCGATCCTGTGACTGCTGCAACGTCCTTTACTTCAGTGTGATAACGGAGTTTCAGGGTTACAGCGTAATTATAAAACTTTCAGGGAAGGGGATTTCCCAAATACAAAACTCTATGATTATTTCAAATTCTAAAGAGATTTTAAAGGTGCGATCACATTAACCGAGACTTTTGAGACATTGTGCAGATTCATCTTAGTATGACATCACGTCTCAATAACATTTAGCGCTGGTCATGTCATAATAAGATAATTCTGTACAATATCATATCATAATAAATATAATAAGATAACATACAAGGCATTATAAAACATACAAGGCATAGTAAGATAAATATGTACAATAAAATCTGTAGAACGTGTTATAGCGCTTCAATCGCTTTCTCGTGGTAGGAGGATAAATATGCAGCTAAATACTAAAAAAAAAGACCGGCGGTTAGCTAACGGTGCGGAAGGTCTAGGGTTTGATTCCCGGGCCGGTCAAATGGACACAGTGTCGCCAACGACTCGCCACCGTTGCGACGTTTCTTCGGAGCTGTGTTGCCCAGGCGCTAAACCGCGGAGATGGGCCCCGCAACTCGTTACACGCTTCGGCGTAATACGGCGAGTATAATGATTTGATTTTGATACTAAAACAAAATAAAATAAAAACATCTCAAAGGTCTCAGTTAGTGTGATCGCAACTTAAGGATAAGGGGCGGTATACTGCTCAGCTTTTGTTGCACTAAACACCGCAAAGTTTAGGCCAACTACTTTCATGTAATTAGGCCTACCGGTACTACTTTCATGTAATGTAACTTTTTTTCCTCTTATGTCTACTACCATCGTGAAATTGGACCAAAGGTCTTTCGCAGCCTCTCATTGAAAAGCAATATATATAATTAAATGAGTGTGTGCGAGTTATTATTTATTTATCACTTTTCAGAAATAAATGCGGTTCTGTGCTAACGCAATGCGTTAACTTTGTTTTGTTCATTAAGTTAACGCATTGCGTTAAGTGCACAAAATTTTAACAGTCGCCTATACCGCCCAGTGGCGTAGCTAGAGGTTCTGCCGTCCGGGGCGGTTTAAGAAATTGCCACCCCCAAATGAGCAATAACTTTTGCAAACTACAGCAATGATTTTAATGCTAGTGTGTATATTAACCGGCTAAGTTATAGTTAGTGTCTTCCATTGCCGTACAGTCAACACAAGAATAATACACAAAAATAATATGCAGTAGCCTATCAGTGGCACACCCAGGATTTAGCAGGGGGGGGGGGGCACTTAAAAGCAGAGCAAAGTAGTAAGAACATTTCATAGCTGAAAAATTTTTTTGCCACGCTACTAGGGTGTCGTCATTTTTCCATAAGTCTCCGAAACGAGCTAAAATATTGGACGACACTGTGGGAAGAAGGATTCCTGGCAGCAGTGATGTACGCTGGGGAACTAATGCAAAACCGGCTTTCTCGGTTTTCAATGAGAGAAAAGGCTTGAATAGGGTCTTCGAAAAATTGATGGAATCCAATGATGACAAAACAATTCGTCAAGCTGGAGGATACAAAAACCAGGGATGCGGAAGCGGTCATATTTTGATGGAAACGGAAGCGCGAAAAATAGGCCTATGCCGCTTCCGCATCATTCAAAAAAGCATACTGTAAATAACTTATTAGATATTATATTTTATTCAATTTGTTAGACATTATTTTGCAATGTTGGCTTCACATGGATGCCAAATCTCACCATAGGGCATTTTTCTTCGCTTAACTTTTAGATAGTACTAACATAAAATCGCTTTTTCTTTTAGTTTTTTCAAGTTTTAAAAAAGCGCTAAAAGCAATACTTGATTCTTTTTCAATTTTAATCATGTCACAAAATAGATGGAGTGCTGTCAGGAGCGTATTGAGGAGGGCGTTGAGCCATCCCCCCCCCGGTCCTCTTCTCCTGACTTTGTCTTTTAGTAAAAGGTTAACAAAATTAATGGTGCCATGTGACTGAAATATGCCAGACTTTTTTGATGGTTTTTGTAGCTTATGGCTAGGGCGGACCTAGGGGGAGTAGGATGAGGGGTATGCCTCCTCTCACCAGCCGTTTTGAAAAATGTTTTTGATGTATACAATTTTTTCATAATTTCGAGCCTCCTCGAAAGCAATAAGCCTTAGCCTACGCCTTAAGCACGCAAAATCGAAAATTTGCGAACAAAATGCATCATATTTGGCGAAGCACTCAGAATTAGGGTCAAAAAATTGCAACAAAATTTAGCTGAAGATTCTTCAAAAAGCACCAAAATAGCCATTAGATCATGTACGTTTTCAAAAATTTCCGGGGAAGCATGCCCCCGGACCCCCCCAAAAACCTTTCTTGTTTTTCAATGAGCTTCAAATTAGTTTTGCTGAAAAAAATACGCTTGAACACAATGTGGAAATTATGCCCTCCCACCCTTTAAAAATTCTTGCCATGCCACTGAGTACTGTGTATCAACATTTTCCTAATGAAAGGAGTAAGCTTCGTAGCAAAGTTGTTGTAAAAGACTCCCAGGATTGTGAGTCAATCATTCCTTTACACTTTTGTTTGCTTTTTGCAAATTATTATCTTTAAGAAAACGCTTGCTAAAGCGTGATCAAGAGCTTTCAGCGGGTTGGAAAAAAAAAAACGGTTTACGCTATCGGCTACCAAACGCACTGGTCGTATTTTACTGGCAAAATTTCGGTAAATTTTTTTGGAAGCGATAGGTGAGGAAGCGGAAGCTGTTTGCAAATATACCGCTTCCACATCCCTGACAAAAACAAGCTTCAAAACTTCTTCAACTTTGTGTTTTACTTATGCTGCACAAAAAAAATATTTGCCGAGAAGGAATATTATCCAAGATTCTTCAAAGAACATCTATTGATATTCAGTTTTGTTGCTCTTCGATGTCCCATTGCATAACGTGTTTGAGGTCAACGTAAGAACTGGTAGAAAGTTTGAGGATTGCTTAAACGAACCGATTGAAGAATTTGACGATGACGTGCAAGAATTTGAGAAGCAGAAGCAAATTTTAAGAAGAATTGACAATGAAAATGCTTGACAACGTAATGACACAACAGCAGGTTCGCTTTTCCAATATTAATGAACTCATTTTTGTGGAATTAGCTGATCCATCAAAACTTGACTTACTTCGGTCTAGTTTTCCGACAACCAGAGTGGCTAGCTGATGAACATTTATAGCGCATTTTTTGAGTCTGATACTCTTAAAATGAGCTTATTACTTTGTATTCCTAGCAAAACGAAGGATTATTTTCTGGTTACGGGGTCACTGATGTTTTGAAAAATCTAATCAATAATGATTTGTGTGATGTTTCACCCACAACCTTTAAACTCTTTCTGTTAATAGCTACAATACCAGCAACGACAGCTTCTGTCGAGCAGAGTTGTCTGAAGAAAATTAAGAGTAGGCCTAGGCTTCTGTTCGATCAACTATGTGCCAGAAAAGGCTCTCCAATCTTGCGCACATTTCCACCGAAAAACCGCTGTTTGCCGAACTGATAAAAAGTCTAGTTGGTATGATGAAGTAGGCTAATTTCAAGATTTGCGAGAAAAGAGAACAGGAAAATTGAGCCCTACTATAAGTAGGCCAAATCACTCGAAAAACAATTTTTAACAGCCCAGCATTTATTAATTGCAAGGCTGCGAACTCGGTCGATTTTTGATGGAGTTCAATAGACATTTGCAAGCTCGAGTTCAAAGATTTTTATTTTTCGAGTTCACAGCAGCGATGGCGGAAGCATTTCTAATGTGGGGGGGCCCAAAACCAATGACCAGATTTTCTTCATCTACAACCAAGGACGGTAGTGGCGTAGTGAGAAATTTAAAAAAGGGGGGCATAGTTTCCACATTTTTTCTAGCGTATTATTTTCGACAGAAAGTTTTAGGGGAGTCCGGGGGCATGCTCCCCCGGGAAATTTTTGAAAATTTACATGCTGTAATGGTCATTTTAGTGCATTTTGAATAATTTTCAGGCAAATTGTGTTTAAATTTTTTGACCTTAATTCTGGGTGTTTCGCCAAATAAGATGCATTTTGTTCAAAAAAAATCAAATCAAATCTTCATTATACTCGCCGTATTACGCCGAAGCGTGTAACGAGTTGCGGGGCCCATTTCCGCGGCTTAGCGCCTGGGCAACACAGCTCCGAAGAAACGTCGCAACGGTGGCGAGTCGTTGGCGACACTGTGTCGATTTGACCGGCCCGGGAATCGAGCCCCAGACCTCCCGCACCGATAGCGTGCGCTTTGCAACTGAGCTAACGGCCGGTCTGCATTTTGTTCACACATTTTCAATTATTATGCGTGCTTAAGGGGGAAGTTCGTGCTTGCGTGCTTAAGGGGGAACTTAAGGCTTATAGCTATCGAAGAAGTTCGAAATTATTGAAAAATTGTAGGCTATGCATCAAAAATATTTTGAAAATGGCTGGTGGGAGGATGCATATCCCTTATCCTACCCCTCTGGCCATAAGCTACAGAAACCACCAAAAGAATCTGGCATATTTTAGTCACTTGGCACCATTAGTGTTTTTCTTTTTTACTAAAAGGCAGATTCAAAAGGGGGGCAATGCACAATGGCCCTGCCCCTAAATACGCTTCTGTGGACCAGATTTAGACAATGAGAGGCCCTAGGCTATTTGATCACACTCATTGGAAAAGCAAAAAAAAGGTTTTCACGTTCTCAGATCTCCTGTTTTCACTGAAAATATCGGTATAGTGAAGAGCAAAAATAAGGTATGCACGTACTCAGATGTTCTGTTTTCCCGTGAAAGTATCGGTGAAGAGAACAAAAAAAGGTCTTAATTGTTCGTGATGAGGCCTAGGTTTGAGCCTGCTTAGCCTATACGTAAATCCGGCCCTATGCCTACAACCCATATTTAGCCTGTCCACATGTAACATGTCCAATTTATGTGGGCTTCAGACCCACGGTTCTTGCTTCTAGTTTCTGTTACCCCACCGCACAAACAAAATTTTCAAGAAGACATCTCTGGATTTAAGCTCTTTCCTGGGTTTTAATTTCGATGGTAGGCCTAGTAAGTTTCAAATACATTCATGTAGAGGCAACATTGTAGAAATAAACGCGTAAAGTAGGCCTCCCCTGAAAAAAAGTGGGGGGCCAGGGCCCCCTCGGTTCCGCCACCTCTGGTTCACAGCCCTGTTCAAAATATCCCTTAAACAAACATACCCTAACGAGGAGCGAATCCAGAAAATTTTGGTGGGGATGCAGTTTTGATTGAGTTTGAATGTTAGCTAATTACAAAAACGTTTGGATCCGAGAAAGGGCGTTTAAGCTATTTAAAATTAATGTTTTCATGCCAGAAATGTAATCAGAACTTTTTTAGGGGGAGGGCATCAAAGTTTGACATTTTTGAGCGTAGATTTTCCGGCTGAGTAAGTCTGAGGTAAAATAAGGACAGTAACGGTTTTAGGAGGGTCCGGGGGCATGCTCTCCCGGAAAATTTGCATTCTATGATGGCCATTTCAGTGCTTCTTGAACAAGTTTTCAGGCAAATTGTGTTTGAATTTTTTGCCCTGAATTTTGTGGTCTTCACCAAATATCGGTATGACGCAATTTTTTCGCACGTTTTCGATTGCTGTGGACCGCTATAAAGTGTAGAAATTATTGTTGTCGAAGAGGTTCGCAATTATGGAAAATTTGTATTCATCAAAAGCATTGTTGAAAAAGGTCCCCACCCCTGGATCCGCTCCAGACCCATTTAGTAACAGTTGGAACAGAGATTGCAGCACCGCACAACCAACAGGTAACTGTTGCTGCAGTGCAGCTGCGTTTTCATTAAAATCTCTCCGAACACCGTTTATGATGCAATAAATAAGTTTCAATGAGACAACGCAAAATGAAATGCCAGTGCAGTATCGATGCCAAAATTGCAATCATTCAATCAACAGTATAATAAGAAATGAAAAGTGGGCTAAACTTCGTTTTGAGAGATTTGAATCAACAAAAATTAAAGCACTCAATTTGTGAACTCGCACTCGATTGTTTTTATTCGAGAAGCAAGTTCGAGTTCAAAAAATTTCATTTTTGGAGTTCAAGTTTGAGTTTGGCAAAAACGATCTAGTTCAAGTTCGAAGCCCTGATTAATTGATGTTTTTTTTGTGTTTATCCTCTTGCCACTAAAAAGCGACCAGAGGTGGGCAAGATCACGAGTTTTGGTGGTCTTGAAGCAAGATCACCACAACTCGTGATCTTAAAGATCAAAGTCAGATCACCGAAACGAGATGATCTTGAAAATCAAGATCACTTATCGTACAGCGTACTAAATAAAAATTGGTTTACAAGTTAACAATAACTAATGCAATTACATGGCTCGATCCAGCGTTTGAGGCAGCAAAAAAACACATTATAAGAATTGAGAGTTTTACCTTTTTAATAGTTTTAAAACGAAGGATTAAAGGTAAAGGTACGAAATAGCGGGTGCAAGCACACATTGCACAGGGGGGCACAATGCCCCCCCTAAATACGCTCCTAACAGCACTCCATCCATTTCGTGATATGATTATAATTGTAAAAGACTCAATTGTTGTTTTCAGCACTATAGATAGATTAGTTGCTTTAGATTAAAACTTGGGAAAGCTGAAAGAAAAAGCGATTCTGCGTACGTTAGTAGGCCTAACTATCTGAAAATCAAGCGAAGAGTAATGGCCTATAGTGAGATCTGGCATCCATGCGAATTTAGCATAGGCCTACTTCTTCGATAGCAATAAGCCCTCCGCCTTAAGCACGCATAATCGAAAATGTGCGAACAAAATGCGTCATATTTGGCGAAGCATTCAGAATTTGGGTAAAAAAATCTATCTAAACAAAACTTATCGGAAAATTATTCAAAAAGCATTAACATAGCCATTGCAGCATGTAAATTTTCAAATTTTTTTCGGGGGAGCATACTCCGAACCCTTCTATAGCTTTTCTTAATTGTTTCTCAATCAGCTTCAAATTTGTTCTGCCGAAAAAAATGCGCTTGAAAAAATGTGGAAATTATGCCCCCCCTCTTAAAATTTCTCGCTACGCCACTGGCAACAACATATCAGTTTTACAAGCCCTAACAAAAGTTAGTGTAATATTCACAGCAATCATACGTACAAAAGCACATGCACAGCAATTACTTGGTCAAATCACAGTGTCCATAAACAAAGAACTCTCTGTACTCGCTTCCACTGCGTAGATGGAAGGTTGCTAGTCTGTAAATTTAATATGCGGAGCTTGGCAAGCGAGAAGCACTAGTACATTGGCGGACCCGGATAGAGTTCAAGATCTTTAAAACTATAGTTACACAAAATTGTGTAGCATTAGGCCTACTTCGATACTTCTTGACAATAAAACTGCAAGATAAACCTTTGTTTTTGGATTCTTAACCCCTTCTCTGCCATGAAAATTCTCGGATACGCCCCTGAGCTGCGAGTAGAAAGGTGTTGAAGCAATATAAAGTCTTCGTAGCTAAACAATCGCCATTCTTTGAAATTGTGGGCAAGCAGTAAAAAAACACAATGAAGGAAAAATGGTTAAACAAGCAATCGGTGCTCAAAATAGATACAGCTGTGACGAAAAGCGGCGAAACTTCGTTCAAAAACATACGCGAAAACAAAACATTTGCATAAAATAAAAGAACGTTTAACACCGATACTGTGTAACAGTGTTTTTTAACGATCTCTTTCACGAAGCTTCCTATAGGGGAGACCGGGGTACAGTGAATCACAGGGCACAGTGAATCACCCGACCCAGTTCGTAAAATATTTAACAAAGCTATTCTGTAGTCGCTGTTGTGTGACAGTAAGCATGCTTCCTTTTCACACAAAAAAAGTTGGCCTGCGAAGCGTACAGTTTCTCGTGCTTGAGCAAATAAACTGATTTTGCCGGTGAAAAGTAAAAATAGACGGTAGGACATTTTTGATTAGATCTCAAAATATCGTGAAACTTGGAGAAGGTTATATTTATGGAAAATTACAGTAGCAAGTGTAGATAGATGTGAAGCGAACTCGAAACTAAATTTGTTTCAGATAGTCATGTTTCTTTTATTTTTGTTATTAATCTGTAAGTGGAGCACAGTGAATCATTAGTGGCTTTGATTTACTTTACTGATGTTGAAGAGGAATACGAAGTAAAGTTCCTCAGGAGGTCAGGATGGGGTGGTTTTACTTTTCCTAATGTGGCGGACATATATGTGATATGGTTCTTAAACTTCCCTGTCCGCAGAGTTCTGGAGGAACTGCAAGGACTAGGTGACAGCTTTCATTTCCTGTTCACTTAACTGTGTACAAACAATTTATGTGTTAAAAAGACATTGCTTCTTTGACACTAACCTTTATTTTGCGGATAAAACATGTGTACATGTGCTTTATTCACTGTGTACCAGTAACTGGTCCACACTGAATCAATTTTTTTTTGACATTAAAGTAAGATTACTTAACAGTCAAAAAGAATAAAGTTTTTTCTCTTCAGTCAAATAAAACTTACATCAGATGTAGTTGTATCACCAAAATTATAGTTGGCTATGTCAGACGATATTTGAATAAATGCGAAAATAAAAATTTGTGACTCACTCTACCCCGGTCTCCCCTACCTTATTTATAAGCAACGTTTTTCACTTTTCAAGCCGCGCAAAGCATGATTTTCGCTTTTCTAACATCACTAAAACTCTTTTTAGTAGTAAGACCAAAAAATCTTAACACTCACATCAAAATGTATACACATTACACAGTCAACTGTTGTTATGCTAGGTTATGCGGTGAAGTCGCTTGCAATGCATTTCATGTAACAAGAAACAAGCAAAAAAACTAGAACAATTTTCACTTGAGAGCTATAACTAAAAAATCAATACATTGATTTGTTTCGTCTCAGCGACAAACTATACGAATTAAACGATTCAGAAATCTACAAACTAATCAAAATAAAGTATGAAAACGCTATTGGGTGATACGCAATACAAAAAAGAATAAATGCATTCAACTGAGTAAGCTACAGCTTTTCACAGCATTTCAGGCAAGAAACCATCTTATAGAACAACCAGGTAAGTGCAGTAAGGCATACAAAAACAAGCCTAGCGCTTGGGGTAAAAAAAGCAAAACAACACTGTTTTACGATACTACTGGTAATGAACTTCCGAAGATTTCAGATTACGCAATGAAATTAATAGGCCTAGTAGAAATACATTTGCTCAGCGTAACGTGGAAACCTCATAATTCTTTTCGCCTTATCTTATATTTGTAATGTAGTTGCAATTTGATTGACTTTTCTGGAGATTTGCGCGTTTTCAACAACTTTCAACGCGTTGCTGGGTTTTCTAAATAAAAATAAGAGATTAATCCAAAATGATTTTCACATCTATTGGGTTGTAACCACTATCCAAGAACGCAAAAAACAACGAAAAGTGCCTTTTCACTCTAATATTTTATTAGATTAACAACCGGCTGCGTCGCAAGAATAACCGAGCGACATTCTTAAAAGCGACAGTTTGTGTCGTGTCGTACTCTGGCCATGGATTTGATGGGTCGTTCGGTTTTACTGTCCCTTTTCATATTCTTAAAAGCCTTAGACCAACAGTTCACCGTTCAACCGCCCACACAAAAACGAATAATGACCAACGCGAAGGAACATGTGAGGCATAACCGAACGCGACTTTAACCTTTAGACCAGAGGTTTTCAACCTATGGGCCATGGCCCAGCAGTGAGCCACGGCGCACTGTTTTCAGGGGGCCACAGAGCTTGACTAAAACATCGGCATTCCTTAGTGATGTCAAAGAGGCAATTTACATAGAGCATTATCAGTCGACTCATGACGTCACAGATGTCGACTTATTGTTAGGCGAAGTATGAGGCGACAACAGTACTTATTTACATGAGAAGTTTTGCTATCGGTTGCTCATAACAACCTGGGACGCTAAATGGCAAGCAATTGTTCAAACGAAATTACAGCCTAGACTGATAGTCTTGTACCGGTTTTTGTATTGTTGTCGGGCTGACTACTTACAAAACCACCATAAGGGGGGAAAGGCAAACCGAAAACGTCAGAATGCTGTCGTAAAAAAGGGGTGTTTAAATTTGCCCCCCAAACCCTTGAGCGTTCACTACAGACGTTGTTATTTTAGCTAATTTCCTTGGTCTTTTATTGCTCTAAGCTTATTAGCTTTCTTCAAGTAGTAAATAAACCCAATTGCCAAAATTGTAGTAAATAGACCCAATTACCAAAATTGCCAATACTCACCGATCAATCTGCACATCCCTAGTACAAAATAGTAATAAGAATTAAACAAACTTCCTCAAAAATCAACACTTTAATTTACATTTTCATGCAAAAGTTTGAAAAAAATTGGCATATAAATATACTATCTATGTAAAGTTTGTGTGGCAAAAGCCCAGCCTGACTGCCTCAGGCTAATCTAACTGTCTGATGGCTCAGCCTAGCCTAACTGCCTAGTAGCCTAGCCTAAACCTTCTCTACAAACTACCCAAAGAACACATTGCGCAAGCCTAGCAACCAAAGCTGGGGGAAGGACTTGATTAACCGCTAATCGTTTGCTTCTGTCGACTAAACCACCTGTGCCATGGATGTCGACTTGAGACGACACATGAAGCGACAACTACAACCCGATAACGGATGTGACGTCAAGGTGATATCACAAGTCGACTAATAATGCTCCATGTAAATTGCCTTATTGTGTTCACTTCGTCCTTTTCAGCAAAAGGTGATAGGCCATCGTCATGTTTTATCATTTTAGAGCAGGCATGGGCATTGGGCAACATAAGACCCGCGAGACCACTTTATGCGGCCCGCCGGCGCTTACCGAAACAGGAACACCTACCGTAAATCAAGCCGAGGACGTTTTTTTTGCTCTCCACCGATATTTTCAAGGGAAAAAAGGACATCTGAATACGTGTAGACCTTTTTTTGCTCTTTCAATCAGCGTGGCCCTAATATTGGCAGTTATTTAAGATATCGAATACAATTCATCCAATAATCCGGCCCGCCAAGGACTTCATTCTCCCACATATGGCCCGCTGAATAGAAAAGTTGCCCACCCCTGTTTTAGAGGGCCGTGAAAAAAAAAAGGTTAAAAAACTCTGTTTTAGACCAACTACGTACAAACTCATCTAACCACAAATCGTAATTATCGAGTACTGTAGCTTCCTCAGCACATATAAGTACAACTACGTACAAACTCATCTAACCACAAATCGTAATTATCGAGTACTGTAGCTTCCTCAGCACATATAAGTACGTCCTTTTTGAGTTCACTTCGTCAATTAAATGTTATATCGAAACACTACACATTCCAACCACTGCTACAAGCTCGAAATGTTTAGAAAGAATACCTTCTCGAACATTCTAATGTTCATATTTTATTTAAAGCCCCTTTGATGAACATATTTCTGCAGCAGCTAAGCAACTTTACTTTAAACGCATATCTAACACAATCCTCAGAACGTACTTAAAATAATATGTTATCATTATAGCATTAGACAAGGGTGCAGGAGTGAAAATTAGATAATAAACCAAATTGCCCTATACAGTAGTATCGGTACCGAGAAACAAACACGTCACTAGTGATCAAACTTTTCCTATCATACTCAATTACACGGAAAAAAGCAGCAACTTGCGTAACCAGCGATCTCAAACAAGCCGATTCGTTCCCAACGAGGAAGCTACAACATAACAGTGAAATAAATGGATCTCTTCTTACAGGTTCTATCGACCACCGTTGAGTGGCGACATAGAGATGCCGGTACGCATTTTTATGTAATGTACCCAAAAGCAGCAGAACCTTGCTTTTTTCTGACAAAGCGTGGATTTATAAAGGCCATTATTTGCGGGATTGTTGTGACTTTTCTATAGCTCGGTGACTTAGAACGAAGCGTACAAAGGGAAGCGCTGCACTAGTTATGGGTTCGATTATCGTCGCGGCTTTGCATGTGACCTGAGGTTAACATTCGAGTTCGCGAAGATAGGAAAATAGAATAGAAATGCAAGGTTCTGCTGGTGTTGGGTACCTAACATAAATATGCTACCGGTACCCTTGATGTAGGTAACAATCTAAGCACGAGAGAAAAAGAGAAATAGGGTTTAAGTACAAAGAGTAAAAGCAGCACAGAACTATGTTGTGCATCTTGGGTTATCACAGGAGCACCATAAAGAGTCTCTATTCCTTAGATGAGAGACAAGTAAGTGATAGTTACCGATCGCAGCAAAACCGAGAAATGGCCAAGCGCATCGCGTTTTGTATCAAGTGTAAGGTTGTAGCAGCAGACATGAAAAAACTAAGTATATACTACGCATGAAACAGGTCATTGCGAAACAGAAGTGAAAATAGAAGACAACTGTGATCAGGTGGGTGTTGGTAAGGAGAAACAGTATAAGAATAGTGGGCAAGAAGACTGAGTGCACTGAACAGTTTTTCAAGTTCCATCAATCAAATAAATGGAAAAAACAATCCCACCAATAATTACAAACCTGAGCTGCCATTTGAGGTCTTCTTTCGATCAAAATCAACGTTGGGATTGTCTTAAAATATAAAAGCAAGTTTTTTTTATAATGAAACCATAAAATCGATATTAAATACCTCAAAAATCATATACACAAATGATAAACTCGAACACGAAGTTTCAAACAAACTGAGCTAATTTAAATCACTGTAAAATATCTATTAAAAGTTATACAAGGTGCAAGTATCAAAGTTAGAAGAGTTTTTGTTTGGGTTATTTCCAGTAACTCTCTGTCGTTAGTTCCAGGTACAACTTGCCTCAGAGCAATCATCTCCGTGATTTGTTGACAATTCTTAGGTTAAAACCGCAAGAAATCAACGAGCTAATCAAAAAAGAAAGGCAAAACTGAAACTGTACGTAGTAAGTGAATTCAAATCTTCATTATACTCGCGGCACAACGCCGAAACAGGCAACGAGTGGAGAGGTCCATCTTAGCAGTTTGGTGCCCGAGCAACACAGCTCCGAAGAAATACCGCAACAGTAACGAGCAGTATGCGACATTGTATCCGATTTGATCAGCCCCTGACGTCACTTCCAAAAAGCAAACCGGGAAAACAAGTCGTGATTCAACTTTTAAGCTCAATTTGAAAATTTATACCAATAAGTGCACAGATGAGCAAATTGAATTAACAGACAAGAATCATGAGTTCGACTCCACGTAGCAGCTTCACATTACACTGGTGACAACAATTACGCTAGTGAGAGTACAGGCTCTTCGGCCTTGTTAAACTGGGTATTGTGCTGCTGTATTCTTGGAACGCGAACTTAATTTCGATTTCGTTTGAGTCCAAGATAACAGCCCGACATAATGATCCAACCTTACCACACACCAGCTAACAAACAGTATTTTGTGATGGCATAAAAGATATGCTGCAGTTTATCCATACGTATAAATTACTTCTCTTACTAGAATCGCGATATCCTTCTGTGCTTCCTTTCAACCACAAGATAATAGCAGCAATGTCCAAGAGAACTCCACAAATGACCACAACTATCCCTCCAATTAAAGCTGCTTGAACATCTAAAAAGTATAATCTTACTAAAAATCAACGCAATATTGATAGCCCACTAAAACACAGGAAAAGTATTGAACAATAAAGTAACATGTTTAACTTACATTTTAAATTTAGAAACGAAAATACCTGCATCTTAGCAATCATAAATTAACACAATGAACAACTTATTCTCGCAAACACATCCTGCATTCAATTTTGCACGAATGTACTTCTCAGGGTATGTTATGAAACAGATCGTAATTTGTTTTATTCGTCAAATCACCAGATAACTTCAATTTCAATACCAGTGAGTATCCCCGAGTAGCACAGTTGCACAAACCAAACGGCAAAACTATTTTTTTAGAAGAAATAGTGTTTAAATGCATATACGGGTAAGATATTTAAATATACACAATATGAACCTTCTACAAAATGTTGAAGCTGGAATCAATATACAGGAAATAAACTTGGAGTTCAGAAAATTCAATTTTTATAAATAACCAAATGTAAGACTTTTTCGACCAGTAGTCTGCCCGTTTCATACAAATACCAGAATGGTGGTCAGATGCAAAAAGATCAAACCTATATTACACTAGCGATATTAGGTGCGCAGCTGGTTTCTCCCCAAGGACTAAAAACCATGTAGTCATCATACCTGCAAGTCCAGCAATGAGTCCAGTACCAATAATTTGGATTCCGGCACCAAGCACAGCCATTCCACAGTAGAACGCTGCAAAACAATTTTATTACGTAATAACTGCGGTTTTTATTACGTAATAACTGCGGTTTCGTTAACTTCCGGAACTCAAGTGTTTATGTAGAACAAAGGATAGGACACATTTTCGTACCAAGAATCTATACCAAAGTTGGGGGTTGCAACTAATACACGAAATTCTCTTGCAACTGGTAGCATTTATGTGTACACATGCTGTTGTGACGCATGATGTGAGCATTGCGCAACGCACACGTTATATCGATGAAAAATACTGAACATAACAAGATGGTGTTTTGTTAATTCTTCGAGTAACACCTAGGAAAATCATTAAAATTTTTTTGTGACAACAACATCATCAATGTGATGTAACGAGCCCGCTGAGGAGTTGCCGCCGAATCCTCCTCAGTGCCTTTTTCAACGCTTCAAGTGCACTTGCCCGTTTGTTCTTCACACTGTCCCTTTCATTCTAAACATCAAACAGGGAAGCTTTGAATATCAACTTAAAAGCCATTGGTTTGAGCCTCCTTGGAATCAAACAAGATTCTACAGCCCCAAATACAAACTATTCACTCGACCATTTGACCTGTTCAGCTACCGGTATACCAATAAAACGGACAGATTGCATCACATAGTCAATATATAGCCTTTTTCAGACTAGAAATTAGATAAAAACACATCAATTGATGAAATATCAGATTACGTTACGAATAGCTGTAGCTTTGCTGTCTATTACGTTAAAACTAAAAAAGTTAGGAAGGCCAAGTCAAATATTCACGAACAAGATAATTACTACTGCGGAATTTTTCAGTGCTAAATGTAACTACATATTAGTGAGTTTGAACTTCAATACTGGTAGATATACTGTACATTAATAAATATAAAAGTAGCCTACTTGAAAAATTACCAGCACACAATTTTAAAAGCGATTGAGAACAACCCAGAAAGTTTTAACTGGTAATTCATTTTATTAAAGATTACACAATTTTAAAAGCGATTACACATTTTTTACACAATTTTAAAAGCCATTAATAACATATAAAAAAAAACCAAATCTTCTTTACACTCACGGTATTACGCCGAAGCGAGTAACGAGTTGTGGTGGGGTCCATCTCCACAGCTTAGTGCCTGGGCTGCACAGCTACAAAGAAACGTCGCAGCGTTGGCTATACGCGTTTGACTTGACCGGCCCGGGAATTGAACCCCAGACCTCCCGCACCGATACCCATGAGCGTAACAACTGAGCCAACTGGCCTTTCGCAAATATTAAAATCAGTAAAGTTTTCAGCCACTCGCTACTAACCTAATTTACGTTCTTCTTTTGAACGAAACCAAGAAGGGTAGAAAAGGCACATAAGGATTAAACTTATCCCCAACGTAGCCACAGCAGCGCCAATAACAATTAAAACAATGAGTGCGTTTCTTGCTGCAAACAAATGAGGCAAACTAATGACACAACAAAACAATTTACTAGTGCATATGCAATATGATACTTCTTAATTATGCTCCAAAGAACGAGACTATTTTGTATTTAGTAGCATAATTATCCTCCTATCACCAGAAAACAATTAAGCGCTATCACTATAACGAGCTCGCTTTGGAGCCAGCCATATGTCTACCACTGTAAGTTTGGTTGATCCCACTAAAGCTATCGTTCCACCGGCAAAATTAATAATATTCTATTTCACTGGAAAATTATGGACGCACAAACTATAATTTTCAAATAATTTTCCCGGTGGAACCGCAACGGTTCTACCAAAATTTTCCTCGGTTTAATTTTCCGTCATATTTTCCAAAATGGAATATTTGAATTTTCTTTGGTGGGACTACAATAACTTTCTATGACCCGATCAAGGTCCAAAGCAAAATTTGCAGCGTAGGTTTAAAATTTGAGAAGCTGACGAGGCACTGCTTTCTGCCATGGAATATTTCATTCTTAATTGATTAAGTTTTGAGTTAAAACAGATCCCAACAGAAACAAACGGGGGTCTCTATTGCGTTTAGTCATCCCATTTTTGCGGATAATTTGTTTACCAAGTTGTACCGTGATGATTTTTTAACTTTTAACTTATCCATATTACACATCAGCTTGTATATATGCATCTATATGCAAACCAAACACAAAATTTAAAACTAGGAGACTTCTACTCCACCCATGAGCTAAAACACTGGTAGTATATTGTCATGTAACCAAAGCAATATTGGTACCTGATTTTGCTCTGCATCACTGTGAGGTAGCTTAAATAGATGAAGTAATGACATTGCATCCCCCCAAAACCTGACTTTGAAACCTAATTCACGCAATAACTCGAAAACTAAGCACAATAGCCATATAGTTCTTCTGTAAGTTAGATAGAAACTTGATGTTTCTGAGTCATTTCAGCCATTAACCAACTTTCTAGCACAAGTGGTTAGAGATAGAAAAATTCACTGCCTGTCGTCATGGAAATGAAAAGCGGAACACCTAAACAATGTTCAATTTTCCTAAAACTTCATACCTGGAATTTTTTCTGGGTTGGTCACCACATATCAAAATAAATTTTGTTTTTGACCACATGAAGGCGTTTGCAACGCCCTACTATACAGACTATTTCAGCAAAGTTTCTCGCTCAATCATGAGAAAGTATCATTGTGACGTTGTTTTAACACGAGGTCAACCGCAGTGAAATAATTTTCCAATAATTTTCCCGTCACAAATATCAAACCGTTTTTAAAAATATTTTATCACAATTTTCCGGAAAATTATCGCGAAACTAGAAGATCATAATTTTCCAAGTGCGGTTCCACCAAAATTTTCCAATCGTCACATTTTAAATTTTCCACCACGCATTAGAATATTCCACGAAAATTATTTGACGTAAATTGACGCAAAGTAATGGAGTGGAATAAAGTTCCACCGAGAATATTCCAATAATTTTCACGGAAAATTATGGGAATATTCTCGGTGGAACCATAGCTTAAGTGCCTTTCCCAACGGCACAACAAGCAAACTTGCCCGTTTTTCTCCTCAATGTCCCTTTAATGCTAAGCGTCAAGTAGGGAAGGTGTACATATCAATCTGTACACCATTAATTTGACCCAAGTCGGAAACAAACTTCAGAGGCAGATGCTCTTACCACTAGGCCATCCGGCAGTAAAATAAACAATTTAATGCTAACGAGGGTGTAACTTGGGTTAACAATAACTTCGAACTTCACAAATAATGCAAAATTTCAGTGTTGAGTTAAGTCTAGTTGTCATCAAAGATAATTAATGTTCAGCTTATGTGATGTGAAACAAATTTAATAGTCATTTTTCCATTGAATAGTTCTAATCAAACATTTTCAATTCCATAACAATTAACGAGCAAAATAAATGCCAACTTCATAGCCTGATCGCACTGAAAAGCACAGCTATTAACAAATTTAGGAGTAAGAATTTATAGAATTTTTGAATGATTGGTGCAAAAATACAAGCCTAAATTTTTTGATGCATCTCAAAATACCGCATTTTAAAAGTTTCAATTTCTACGTAAATCATGGTCAATTATATTAAAAAAAAAAAGTCTAAAAGAGACCTATTTGAATAAAGGGGACAATGGAAATGATCTAAGTAGAAATGAAAACGTCGTAAAAACACTCAAATATATTAAATATTATGCTTTTGTGACTATAACACATATCACATGTATATATACCGAAAAATTGTTACAAGATTCTTTATATAAATGATGCAAAGAATCCCCACACTCTAAAAAGGTACTTCGACAATTTCGCATCAAAATTTAAAAATAAGATGCAAGTAGAATTTGTAGCTGGGTGCTAAAATCAATCAAAATGTATCACTGCTTACACTTTATTTAATGATAAAACAAATTGTTTAATTACAAAAATCATCAGCACTTTAAAAAGGGAAGAGGAGATAGGAGACTTACCACCATCTTTGTTGGAACCACCCTTTTTTGATCTAGCGTCAGAGCAATGTTCTGAGGGAGTGATGCTCACAGGATTTGAACTTATTTGATTGTCATCAATAACTTTAAATGTCAATCTTTGATTTCGATTCACTATGTCGAAAGTAAGAGTACTAGTAAATGGCTTAGGAAATTGACCTGTAGGCAAATGGTCCGGTGCATTGCTGTAAACACAATACTGCAAATTCAGTAAAAACCTAATGGTGAAATATTATTTACAAAACAAAAAGTTACTAAAATTTAAACAACAGTACTTTAAATGCCCATTGCACCCAAATTCATCGATAGTTGTAAATATGTGTTAAATATATTTTAAACATTTTTGCGAAAATTCGATCACGATATCTAGTCTTGGTAACGAGAAAACTGGTAAAATATCATTAAATTCGTGACGTCATTGGGTACCAACAACCAAGAAATACTGCGACTTCTAAAAGCTTTCGCAATGTGCGCAACTGATGACATGTGCAAACGAACAGTAAGCACAATAAATGGCTTAATGGCACACTTTTCAGGGGCAGGGCGCTAAAACACTCTTTAAGTGGAAAGAATGTAACAGTGATCGATCATAGTGTTGCGTTTGACTGTCTGAAGTGTTGGGGGGCGTCATTTCAACACAATGGCAATACAATACGGCACGTTACCGACACAGCAGCATTATTCTTACCACAACCTGTGTTTATGTATGAAAATTACAATAAAATTGATCATTAAACAAATTACCGGTGTTCACCTCCCTCCGCATTTCTGGCAATTTGATCAATGATCACGCTCAAGCTAAAATTATTTTACACAAAGGTAGTGATAGCATAGTTTAGTAACTCTTTTAAATTTGTACCTTAAAAGAGGAGGGAAACTAATCCTCCTAATTCCCTTCCCTGCCTGCGCCGATGAAGAAGCATTACCATTACAAAAACAAAATAAGCTTTACCTGATTTCATAGCGGTATTGATTTGCAGCTGCAGAGTTTTTTGCAGAAATTAGTTCAGAATTATTGTTTAGTGAGACCGAACCCAAGATAACCTGCCACCAACAAGCAATAAAACAAAAAAGTCATCAGGGTAAACTCATGCAAGTTAATGTCTAACAGTAGTTAAAGTTTAAGGAAGATAGACCGATGAAAATATTTCCAATTAACTAATTCATTCATTTACATTCATGCACCAAATTATCCAAATAGAAACTATTTAAACTGATACACAGGATGACTACATAAGAGCAAATCGCTCATCAAGCCAGGGCCACCCAAAAAAATTAACATGTATACTTCCAAAACAAAACACATAACTTCGAACAATCCTATGCAATATTTCCAAAAAAGACTTTTAACAAGCAGATTCTTGCAATCAATTTTATCCAACAAAATATAAGAGACTCTAGAATTATTACACCAGAATGCCTTCACTTCAATTTCAGATTTGTTTAAAAATAAGCAATGCATTTACCAGTAAACATATATTCATGCTAGTGTTATTAAGGTGATTAAATTACTTTTGCTGACTTCAAACTATGTATATATACAGTACATCCTTGATTATCCGGTCATGTTGGGCAACCTTTTTCCAAAATCTTGACCGGATAAACATTTGGCTGGATAAGAAAAGACCTTAAGAAAAATGAACGAAAAAAACGAAGTTAGTATGAGAACAAGCTTAGCCACAAAACAATTTAAATGCTAAACAAAAGAGACATTTGGGTAAAGTTTAAAATCACATAGTTCAACAAAATAAGTTATTAAACAGTTTAACTTTCATCAGTACTATTGCTGAAAAACGAAAGGATGGAGGTTTGTTTAATAGTGCTTTCTCGCCTTTCAGCAGCAAACTCACACGACCGGTTAATCGAGGAGCCGGATAATCAAGGGCCGGATAAACGACGATGTACTGTAATATATATATTAAAAATTTGTTCAAAATTTTAGCTAGTTTATAACCTCATACAGCAATAAAATATTTATTGAGTAAAATAGAACATTTAATCTTTAATTATCTTCAATTACTAGTTAAAATTCTTTAATTACCAGTTAAAATTTTCTGTGTACCGTCAACCAAAATGCACTCTCAAAGAATAAAAATTGCATGGTATATATTATATTAATTCTTGAAATAAAATTCTAGTGCAGAGCATATTGCCAATTCCAAAAAGCAACGCTGCAGTCAGGAACATTCAAATTCAAAGCGAGTTTTAGTATCATTTGACATATTTTCTCATAGACTGCATAACTACAAAGTTACATCAACCACTTTTGCATTATATAGGCCTATCAGCACTCCACATCGGCATGGTTAAAATCTGCAGGAGCACAAGGACAGCCCTTGCAAGTGAGTTAGGAGCACAAGGATCGCTAGCGAGTTAATACTAAGGGTTAGGGTTCGTTTAGGGATTAGGGCCCTTAGTAATAACTCACTAGCGCCCCTAGCAGTCCTTGTGCACCTAACTCACTTGCTAGGGTGGCCCTTGTGCTCATGCAAGTTTTAGCAGAACTCCTCTACATTACTGACACATTTTTCAACTGGCAGTATGATCTAGCCTATTTTAACTGGTACATCATAACCCTAAAAGCACATCAATGGCTGACTTTTTCATAAGGTGGTGAATAGGATATACTAGAACAGAGTATGGGGAAGCAACATGCCATTTAAAGTAGGCAGAGGCTAAGGTTACGTGACCGTAACATTTGTCTCTTTGGTTTATTTTAGGCAGAGGCTAAGGTTACGTGACCGTAACATTTGTCTCTTTGATTATTTTATTATCCCTTCACGCTTCCCTGATTGTACGAGAGCGTGACGAAGTAATAAAATAAACTAAAGAGGCAAATGTTACGGGCCCGTAACTTTAGCCACTTCCTTTATTTTATTATCCCTTCACGCTTCCCTGATTGTACGAGAGCGTGACGAAGTAATAAAATAAACTAAAGAGGCAAATGTTGCGGTCACGTAACTTTAGCCACTTCCTTTAAAGTATTGCACATGAAACACTTACATCATCCAGATACCAACGAAAAGAATATGAAGAGTTGCCAGCATTCATATTGACATCAACTCTTACTTGGGAGCAGTCATTGATAACTCTCACAGTAGGAGTAGCAATACTTCGACTCATTGTAATATATCTACAGTCTAGCCTATCAATTAAAAATGAATCTGAAAAACCTATTCCATTGATAAATAAATTAAAAATGTCTATTTTACCAGAAATTTCGGTTATTGAACTTTGGAAATCGTGGTTGCATGACTGTTTTTCGGCTCCTGTAATGCCATCCTCACAGTAGGGGAACCGTAGGGGGAGTTAACTGTTACACAACCATGATTTTTAAAGTTTGGCAACGAAAATTTCAAGAAATTTCCGGTGAAACAGAAACTTCCCAGTTCCATACGTCTAAATCAATTGGTCATATTTCAGCTTAGTTCACAAATACAATAAATAGGCCTACCACACTGCTAACTCTAAATATTTCGAGACAGCTTAAATCTGGCATGAAATTATGAGGAGGGGTAATGATCACATCATAAAATAATGAGGAGCTTAAGCTTTTTTTTTTATAAGCATATGAACCTGTGAACTGTAAAACCTTGAGAAAGGGTTTGGTTATGTTTAGCAGTTTGAAATGCTGATGCTTGAGTTAGGCTTAAATTAATAATTAATAGGCAATGGCTATTTGTACATGACCGTATAAATAGCATATGGATTGATTGTACCGAAGAATTGTATCACCAATAGACCATGACAAGCGTGGTTTATAAGCGTCATTATTTGCCAGATTGCCACAACTTCTCTATGGCTCGGTGAGTTAGATCGCAGCGTGTACAGAAAAGTGCTACACTAGTTCCAGGTTTGATTCTAGTCATGGCTTTGGTTCGCTTTGGAGGCTTCGGCGACGGTTTGGCTTTGTGTGACATAATGTGGTCAACAATAGGTGAAGATAATAGAACAGAATAAGAATGTAAGTAGAAGATAATAGAATAAAATTGCCTATACGACTCTCATGTACAAATAACTCCAGACGCTGTTTGTGCGGGCTTGCACAAATAGCCACTGCCTAATTCAGCGTTTCTCAAACCAAGGGCCGCGACCCAAATGCGGGTCGCCAAGGCTTTATAAATGGGTCGCTGACACAAGTAGAAGGCCCAAGTACATTGATTATTTGATTTATAGATAGGCATTAGCATTCTAATTTTTGTGTTCTGGAAATAATAGTCATAGTGTCTTCACGTCAGCTGACGTTGGTAGGGTTGTTTGTGACCAGTCCATTGATTAAGTGATAATAATAAGAACTGTGTTTTATTGTCTATTTTGTCTTGGCTCGTTTGGCAATTCGTCAATTAATCAAGGGAGGGTAAAGTAAAAAACTTTTTTTTCAGTAAAAATGGGATCCTACTAAACACAGCAAAGAACTTAAACACCGCAAAGCACGACAAAGGACCTCAAATTGATGAACTAAACACCGCAAAGTACGACAAAGGACCCCAAAACCCTAACCCTAATCTAAACCTAGCCCTAACCCAACCCTAACCCTAATTTAAAGTACTTTCTCGTTTTTTGTTATGGTATGATTCCAAGCCCTTTGTTGTTCTTTGCAGTGTTTAGCACATTACTTTAAGGTCCTTTGTCGTTCTTTGCGATGTTTAGTACATCAATTTGAGGTCCTTTGCAGTGTTTCAGTCCAATGGGGTAAAAATGATAAAAAAATGTGCTAAAAAATTTGGACCAGTAAAAATGATAAAAAAACGAAACAAACTCCCAAGATAATTGCTATTGAAGTGTGGCTACAATGACGTCGTCATGGTCTTGTTTTCTTGTCATTTGCATGTACAAAATTGCTTTATTTACAAAATCGTTGCTATTGTAAAGCAAATTAACAAGCTACAATTTAAAAACTTGTTGCGATAAAAGGTTCTGTTTTTTGTGTAGTCAGTTGTTCAATTTTTTTGTATTTATGTGTATGCTCAATTTAGGTGAGTCGCAACTCTACAGATAGTGTTTTTAAATGAATTTGAATCGCATAAGAAAAGGGGTTGAGAAACACTGGCCTAATTTATAAGCAACTGCAACTATGTACAGTGTTGGTACAGTAACTAAAATCAGTCCTAAAACACCTTTTGCTTCTACTTCAATCAATGCCACTGGTGCAGTATTGGCATTGCAAGTCAACCAACAGCAATGCACAAATCATCACAAGGCTAAAAAAGCTGAAAGTTTCATCAGATTTGATGAATTACTCAAGTTGAGAGGTAAAGTTCCTGCTACAGATGCAAGTGGCAAAGAACTACCAGTACTCCAGTACTCTGCCATTGCATTATAGTGTTCAACTGAGTATGGTATCGTACTCAGTAGGCCTACTGATGACACCGATCAGCCAATACCAGTACTTACTGGTATAGGCTAATACCAGGGTTGAAAATCACTATATAATAAAAAGGCAGAGGCTAAGCTGCTAAGGTTACGTGACCGTAACATTTGTCTCTTTGGTTTATTTTATTATCCCTTCACGCTTCCCTGATTGTACGAGAGCATGACGAAGTAATAAAATAAACTAAAGAGGCAAATGTTATGGTCACGTAACTTTAGCCACTTTCTAATAAAAAAGTAAAGAATAATTCGATACCTCAAAAAAAAGTAGCAAATTTCTACATTTGATAACAAAATTAAAAAGAAGAGAATATCGATCAATTAATAACGTCAAATTGATACTTTTCTCTGACTCAGTTGACAGTAACAGCATCAACACATTTTTATAAAAATGGGGGGCTTCTGGTTAGGCAAAGTGGAGAATGTTGGTGTTGAAGGCATAGCATATTATGATAAGCAGTTTAAAACAGGAATACCAGAAGGCTTACTCACATTTCCCTTTTCACTATGAAAAAGATCAAATGTCACTTTTTCTCTTAAATACTTTCCACCTTTGATCTCGGCCTACTTCAGATGCTGTTGACTGTAAACCTTTTCTACAATGTTCAAAACACAATAGTATTCCTAGCCTACCAGTATCAGATGTACTGGTAGGCAATCCTTGAAATGAAAAAAGCTGGTGAACAAAAATTCAAAAACCACTTCATTAGCCTCACAACTGCATTGCACTGCCTCACCCTGGCCTGCGATACCAAGTAACCAAACATTAAGCACACGTCTTCTTGAGATAACAACTAAAAAACAATATCCTTCCTGGCCTACTGGACGGGAAGTCCTGACGACTTCCTCTTGTTGGGTCAGAGGCTATAACAGCACTACACCACCACCAGTGCAAAGCACTCCAGTAAATCGTACCAATACAGTATGTCTTCTTGAGACATAATTTGGAATAAAATGACACTGCATACAGAATTTTCCGCACGTTAACTGTTCTTATGGGGCTGTAAAATAAAATATTTATCTGCTAACACCACAAAAAACAGATAAGGTAGGCCTACTAAAAATAACAAAAAATAAAAACTTTTGAAACAACTTATTCAGAAAAAAAGTACCGGTATTGATTAGGCTAATATAATCGATTTACCATGCAAAAAAGTAGGGAAAAACCCCAATTAATAATGAAAAAAAGTACATAGAGAATCTTTGCATTTGATGACGAAAAAGTAGAGAATATTGTTTATCGATATGAATTTCGAATTGATATTTCCAACCCTGGCTAATAACATTGAGAGTTTAAAGAACTAAAAAAAAATAACAGAAACTATTTAGTGGCTTTTGCGCTGTGCGACCTTGTATGGCACACTAACCACCTTTATAATATGAACCATATGCTTCCAAATAATGTAAATTTGTTTTCTTTATTGCAATGTAGCATTTACAGCAGAAACTACTGTACCGGTGAGTTTTTGTTGCTGTGGTAGTCTAGCAGCATTGTGTTTTTATTTACCAGTACCAATCAGTCGATAGGCTTATATTACTGTTGGCAAAAATGCTATTTTTTAGCGCTTGCATAGACCTGTTTGTCTACTTTGGTTTAATTGAATACTATCTCTGTTAAAGATTACTCTGCTAGTCTAGCTAAACTACCGGTAGAATACAAAATGCAGATTGCATAGCATATCAAGTTAGGCCTAGACCAGTGGTTCTTAAACTGGGTTCGACCGAACTCCAAGGGTTCGGTGAGGCTGTAGCTGGGGTTCGGCTAAGATCAGAATAAGTTTTTGCAAAAAGGCATGCAGTTGTAGTAAATGACTATCTCTGCGTGGAATGATGCATCCCCCCATCGTACTCTTTCAACGCTGTTTTTGATGAATACAATTTTTCCATAATTTCAAACCTCTTTGATAACAATCATCCTTATGCCTTAAGCACGCATAAATCGAAAATGTGCGAACAAAATGTATCATATTTGGTGAAGGACTTTGAGTTAGAGGCAAAAAAATTAAACAGAATTTGCCATAAAAATTGTTCAAAAAGCTCTAAAATGGCCATTACAGTGTCTCAATTTTTGAAAACTTTCCGAGGAAGCATACCCCCGGACCCCCCTAGAGCCATATTTTTGTTCCTCAATTTGCTTCAAATTAACTTTCCGGAAAAAAATACCGGTATGCTTAAAAAATGTAAAAATTTTATGCCATCCTCCACCGCCTTAAGAATATTCTGAATACGCCCTTGACGTGAAACATTTTCAAAGAGCTTATGCCCTTTCCCGGTTTAGACGTCTAATGTCTTTGCACTCATTTAACATTCAACCTAATTCAAAACTGCATCCCCCCTCTAAAATTTTCTGGATCCGCTCCTGGTTATAATTAAGGGTTCGATGTATGCTTGCATGACACCTGTTGGGTTCGATACTTCCGACAAGTTTGAGAACCACTGGCCTAGACTATCAAATTGCTTTTCGCACTTCAAAGACCGCATGGTTGTATTCACCATCGAGTAATGTCTAGTATCAGCCCCCATGTTTTTTTTGTCTGCCAACCTTAACCTAACCTATTACCTTGACTTTCCGGTACCTTATAACAGTTTAACCTGACCCACATCAAATCTAACCCTAACCAGCTAACTGAACGTAACTCTAACTATGCTAAATCTAACCCTAACCGAACCTAGTCCTAACCAAACCTTGAGGCTGATAATAAACGTTACCCTTCACCATCACCTGGTGCTAAAAATAATTTTTTGTGTAGGCCTACCCGTATCTCGTGAAAGTTTTTTCTGCTGAAAGCACAAATGAACCTTTTGATTGATTGACTTCAAAGTTGTTTTGCTGTGCAGAATGCAGATACACCGAGATGCATACAGATGGACAACCACTAAATACGCAATGCAGACACTACATAATAATAACGCCATTTAGCAGTTTAGGACATCTCAACCAGAAGCCAGTTGCAATCACAAGCAACTCACTGCAGACGCAACAGACGTTTGAAGTTTGAGAGCTGTAATTCAAGATTCCTTAGGGTTCATGGTAACAGCGTGGTTGTCATGACTCTCCAGTAATCAAGCCTTTGAAAAGGGGATTTCCCAAATATGAAACTAAAAAGAGATCTTAATCGTAAGGGACAAATTAATGTTTCGACTATAACCAAAGTCTCGTCAGCCTTGCTACGCACAGCCAATCCAGGCTAAACTCATTCCAGACTGTAAAGACTCTTTTTTGCATTGCTTTACCTGGACATCCCGACTTCACCTCTTTTCTAGGTTGTGCGCTATTTTTGGCAGGCGACTGGCCCCAAACAACGATACCCAATGAAAGAACCTATAACCACTAACCCACAACTAAGTCACCGATAGCCTAACTAGTCCACATAACTAGAAGCCCCCATGGCACCGCATGTACAGTTACAGGATCCAGCAAGATGATACAAAGAAGGATATATAAGTCAAATAGAATTCTTCTTTCCTTCACTTCTCCGATAGGCACCCCCAAAGTCAGCCAACAACAAAGCTCAAAGTGTCAGGGTAAGAATAGGTCCAACAATAAGAGTACAGTGTTTTAATGGAATGGAAAATGGTACTCCCCCATACAGGTGGGAATTGAACCATCCATTTCTGTCATCAATTACGAGTTAGATGAGAAATTTGCAAGGGACAAATTAATGTTTCGACTATAACCAAAGTCTCGTCAGCCTTGCTACGCACAGTCAATCCAGGCTGTGCCATGGGGGCTTCTAGTTATATGGACTTGTTAGGCTGTCGGTGACTTAGTTGTGGGTTAGTGGTTATAGGTTCTTTCATTGGGTATCGTTGTTTGGGGCCAGTCGCCTGCCAAAAATAGCGCACAACCTAGAAAAGAGGTGAAGTCGAAATGTCCAGGTAAAGCAATGCAAAAAAGAGTCTTTACAGTCTGGAATGAGTTTAGCCTGGATTGGCTGAGCGTAGCAAGGCTGGCGAGACTTTGGTTATAGTCGAGATCTTAATCGTGTGTTTGCTGTTTACATCATGGTTTATACAATAGGCTAAGCCTACCAGAGATGTCCACGGTTTTGAATTTACTTGGACCAGATTTTCGTAATTTTACCGAATTTAGACCGGATAAAAATTTTAAAGCTTTTTGCCTTTTGGGTTTGAATTTGCAGTAAGTTAAAAGCAATAAAGCGTATACTAGCTAAAATTTTTTAGGACAAATCTGAATTTAACACAAAAAGCCCCCAGCTGCCAACGAATTTTTAAGGTTTTCACATAAAAAAAAACTCATTTTAGCACACTTTTTTATTGAAAAAGGGCATGCAGTGAGTGCAGTCACTATAGACAATTGTCTATTTTTGCATTGATGCAATATTTTTGCATTTACAATATTTTTGTATTGATGCAAAAATATCTTTGGAGCTAATGTCTAAAAGAAGCTTTGCTAAAATAAGTGAAAGAAGGCTGCAATCATCGTTAGTTTGTGAAATTTTAGACTGAAAGTTAGGCTTTAGCTCCTTATTACAGGGCTGAAAGGGGGGGGGCATGGCACCGTGCCCCCTTGCTTGCGCCTATGGCGCGAAGAATTTTTTCCATATCAAGGTACAATTTTTCTAGCAGTATCTGAGCGACACAGGCTTTTAGCATGTATCGAAGAAAGCCTGAGGGGGGCGCACGCATAGGAGCCCCCCTGCCTACGCTAATGGTACGAACTATGCGCACGTAATGTCTGCGCACGTAATGAGCTTTTTTTGGTCTTCACTTGATTTTGGGCGGAAAATTGGACATCTGGGGACGTGATGATCATCAAAGAACCTGTCCTCCTTTTGCTTAGTGAAAATATAGTAACCCTAGTTTACGTAGAATACCATGCGACTTTTCGTACCTAAAGTGACATAGGTTACAAAACAGTTAAAAGTTATGACGCAAAATTACGTCACTTTGCCCGGCATTTTAGAAAACAATCGTAAGGTACATTGCAAAATAAACGACAAAAAGCAATTTTGTTGGGGCTGTATATTGTCGAAGATTTTTTCATCATATGCTTACGTCATAAAATGAATAATATTTCGTACTACAACAAATCGGATGTTCACCCTAAAGGTGTGTTTACACAGAATACCATGAAATTTTTCGTGCGTATCGTGACGTAGGCTACGAAACAGTTAGAGGTTATGACGAAAAGCTACGTCACTTTGCGTGGCATTCTAGAATACAATTCGAAGGTGCTTCGCAAAACAAGCGGTAGAAAGCAAAATTGTTTGGGTTCAAATTGTGTGGAAAATTTTTCGTCAATTGCTTACGTCGAAAATTTTATGAAATTTCGTATGACAACAAATCGGACTAAAATCGCATTCAGTGTAAACAGACCTTAAGTCGCGATTTTAATCCGATTTATTGTCTTACAAAATTTCATTCATTTTTCGACGTAAGCAATTGACGGAAAATTTTTTCACACAATTGGAACCCCCAAAATTTTGATTTTAATCCGTTGTTTTGCAAAGCACCTTACGATTGTCATCTAGAATGCGGTGCAAAGTGACGTACCTTTCCGTAATAACTTCTTACTGTTTTGTAACGTACGTCACTTTAGGCACGGTAGGCTACGAAAAATTGCATCGTATTCCGTGTTAACTCATTCTAGGCCGCTGTAGATCTTGAAAATATTGACGAAAATTCATCGCTTATTACCGGCATCACCAGAGGCGTAACTAGAGTTAGCTGAGACCCTGGGCATAGCTCATTTGCCCAATGGCGAAGCACTATCAATGAGCTATGATAAAATATTGCATGGAGATTACATGCGTTTTTGGTAGACAGCAACAAAATAATGTGATCGGTTTAATCGGGTAGATTGACTCCTTTTAACGTCCGAGTTTCGTAAAAAAGTGAAACAAAGAAGCTCTGCAAACCTTAACTCTACTGACCACATTAAGTGGCTGAGTGTGATTTCATTTAAGTGGGCCTAGTAAAAAGGATTGATGACCCAAAGCGTTCGCTACCAGATGCAGCGAAAATCAGAGCCAGAAAGATACGTCGGTGGTGGCTCACATTCAAGAATTTTTGTTGCATAGCATATGTCATGTTAATAGACCTACACGATGACTATAATGGTGTGATGACGCGTGGCCCATATCTGAGTCGGGGTGATACAGGTTACCGCACACCGGAAAAATGTTCGTACTGCTAGCAAAATTCGAAGTCTTGTTTATTTATTTGTTTCAGGCTATAAATGCCCATAGACCCAAAAACAATTTCACACCACATAAAGCAAAACCCTAAGTTATACCGTGAAGCAACAAAAATAATACTTTAATGCTGTAATTTTTCAAAATGCTCATGAAAGGGTGATTTATACAATGCACTGGAAAACGTTAGATTAGCTATAAGCACATTTTGTGAATTTTGACAGCGACTAACAAATAAAAACAGTAAGTTTCTTAATAATGCATCAAACGTGACCACATTATTTTTAACTTGTTGAGTACTAGCCCTAGTATAGCGAGGCAAATTGAACAAAATCCTGTAGGCATCATTATATGCAACTTTAATGTGGCGAATTGTAGATTTATTAAACTTATTCCAGAGATGGGCAGCATAGAGTGGGGTACAATAAGCACGGAATAAGATAATTTTTACAGTCTGGGAGCAATGCGAAACTCCATACTTCAGCTTATTTGTAGCGCAATATAGCGACTTAACTTGTCTAAAATGTCATCATCATCAGTAAGATGAGAGTTGAGTTTCATTCCTAAGTACGTTACACTATTAGAAAAATTTACGCAATCACTAAAACATACAAAAGGATCACAACAGGACAAAGTAAACTTTCTTGAAGAAAATAACAAGCCATTCAACTTTTTACTGTTGAATACAATATTATGAGAATTGGCATATGAAGAACATGCATTCACAAGATTTTGAAGACCTGTTAAACTTGGGCATAACAAGCAAATATCGTCTCTGTCTCTTAATCTGACATTGTACTCATGGTGAACGTTTGTACAATTGTTTTAATTCGCTCATGGTGAACGGACGTGTTTGCTAGGCTCTTAGCTGTAGGGAAATTAAAAATTGAAAAAAGCAGCAAAAAAGTAATAAAATCAGCCATAATTAATGAAAAAGAGTTTTACAGAAGAGTAAATATGCCAAAAGATCAAATTGAAGCTAAACTTGATTTGATATTGCTTAAGTTGGATGGCTTAACTGATCGAGTTGATAGACTAGAAAAGACTATCACCAGCATTCAGCACCAAGTTAGCGAAGTAGAAGCTAAACTGTCCAAAAGATGCGAGAATATTGAGCTTTGTTTAGCAGAAAAAGCAGAAAATTCAGAACTTATTAACCTCAAGAAGCAAGTGAAAGTACTAGAGAAGCAAAGAGATGAAGAGCATGAAGTTTTAGTGACTCAGCAAACGCAGATCACACAATTAAAAGGACAGTTACAGCAATATAAGCAAGTAGCTGAACGGGAAAGTTTAAGTCGCGAAGCTTATAGCAAAAAATTCAATTTACTGGTTCATGGACTCGAGGAAGATCAAAACAGCCCATGGGAAAACAAGGCTACAACTGAATCCACGTTGAAGAAATTTCTCAAAGATGGCTTACAAATAGAAAATCCTGACCAAATCAGTATCATTGATGTCCATAGGCTTCCACAATACCCATTGTTTAAAAACAAAGTAAAAATCAATAGACCGATTATCTTCAAATTAGCTGGCAACAACGACAAGCAAATGATCATGCACAGTTTAAAAAATCTTCGTCGGTATAATGAAACTAGATTGGAAGAAAAGTCTAAAGCAGGCAAAGTATACGAGACTGAACATTTACCTAAGCCACTTTATCTGCAAAAAAAGCAATTGCTTCCGCATTACAAGAAAGCAAGATCAGAAAATAAGAGAGCTAGTTGGTGCATACAGGACGGCGAATATTGTCTGTACGTTGATGGGAAAAAAATCATTGCCTAGAAGAAGTCACTTTAAGGTAAATCAGTTTTGCAACTATTGTGTCGCTCCCTCATTTGCTTTTATTTTGATTGCCTTAAAGTGCTACCGATTGGCCTGTCTTTAAACTTGATCCAACGTTGATTTAAATGCACTAAATTGCTGAATTCCATTTATCTAATCTCATGCTGTAAATCGGGGGTGGCCAACCTTTTGATTCCATGCGCCAATATTTTTCTCCCTTAATTTAGATGCGCCATATCAAGCATCCATTTCGTTTCAGTTCTTTAAAACAAGGGCGTGTAACATCGGTGAAGAGCAAACAAAAGGTTCTTCACTTCACACCCTCAGACAGTGGTGCACCCAGGATTTGGCAAAGGCGAGCCACAACCGGGGGTCTGGGAGTGACACCCCCAGCCGCCAACGGATTTTTACGGTTTTTATACAAAAAACACTCATTTTAGCACTTTTTTTATCGAAAAAGGGCGTGCAGTGAGTGCAGTGACTACGAACAATGCAAAAATATTTTCGCAGCTTATGTCTAAAAGCAGAAGCTTGGCTAAAATAAATGATAGGAGGCTACAACCATTATTAGTTTGAGAAATTATTGACTGAAAGTTAGGTTTTAGCACTTTATTACAGGGCCAAAGGGGGGAGGGGGCATGGCACCGTGGCTCCCCTGCGTGAGCCTATGCCCTCAGAGGTCTTGTTTTCCGCCGACAATGTCGGTGGAGAGCAAAAAATATAAAAAAGGTCTTCACGCCCTCAGATGTTTTGTTTTCCACTGAAAATATTGCTGGAGGGCAAATAAAAAAAAAAATTAGTGAGTAGAAGTGGCTAGTCACCAAAGATGTGCAATGCGCCACTTTCAAGTAGCCAATTCCCCAGGTATGGCGCATGCGCCACAGGTTGGCCACCCCTGCTGTAAATCCTTCTTTTTAAATCCTTCCCTACTGCATTTTGGTTAGCTTAGTATGAGTAGTCTGAATACGATAGACACTGATTCAAGTCAAGCGATTTCACGAATTGATAGAATTTATCAAATGTCAGATGACATGCATTCTTACATCACTCAAGACTTATCCTCTACCAAGTATTTTGATGCTGATCGTATATCTTCCCTTAAAATAACCTCTACAGATTTATTTATTATTCATATTAACATCCGCTCGTTAAACAAAAATATTGACGATTTGCTTGAATTCTTAACTGAATTAGGTACCCGCCCGAATATAATATGCCTTACGGAAACCCGATTGAAACAAAATAGTCTTGTCAATACTCAAATCCCTGGTTACAAATTTTGCCACGTAGATTCGGATACTAACGCTGGAGGAGTGGGTATATACATTGATGAAGAAATTGAATTTGCATGTGAAAATTTATACAGCTTTTCAAAAAATGGCCTTAAAAATTTATGGATTTCTATTAACACAAGTTTAACCCAAAATTTTGTTTTAGGGGTGGTTTATCGTCATCCTAACGCCAATGTTAAGGAATTTATTGATGAGTTTAATGATACCCTCGTAAAACTTAATTCAAAAAATGCCAATTGCATTGTTTTTGGCGATTTCAACATAAATATTTTGCTACAAGACATCGAACCTGTGGCTTCCTATATTAATATGTTACACTCCAACGCTTTTTTTTCGCTTCTAGATAAATCTACGCGTATAACCGAGTCCTCATCCACTCTAATTGATCACGTTATAACTAACATTACAAAATGTAAAATTGTACCTGGTATTATTGATTACCAAATAACAGACCATTTGCCGACTTTTGTTACTATTAGCATTATTAAAAAACACTCACATAACACTACAAAGTTTTACCGAAACATGAAACAATTTGATTCAAATGAATTTTGTCAAGATTTACAAATATCATTGGATGAGTATTTTTGTAGCATGCCCGAACTAGATTCGCTAAACTTTAACGATGTTTTTCACCACTTTTTAAATACAATAAAAACAGTAATAAATACACATGCACCACTTAAGCAATGCACACGAAAACAAAAAAGGTTACAACGTAAATCGTGGATATCTAAAGGTTTGTATGTATCTATACGAAAGAAGCAAAAATTGTATAAGACTCATTATTTACGCGGATCGAATAATCCAAAGGCATTCTAGAAAAGATATGCAAATCTACTGACTAAACTAAAAACAGCAGCAAAAAAGCTATATTTTGAAAATCAGTTAAAATCTGTCACAAATAATCCTAAAGAAACTTGGAATATTTTACGAGAACTTTTGCCTAAAAAAAAATGTGACACAACACCATCCACATTAAAATTTGATGATGCAGATATTTCTGACAAAAATGAAATTGCTGGAATTTTTAACACTTTTTTTGCTAATGTCGGTCACAAAATTTCTGAGGACATTAATTCAACTAAGTCACACATTGACAACCTAAAGAATAGTGTCACATCTTCAATGGTTCCATCTCCTCCCACACCTAACGAACTGGCTACCGAACTTAAAAAGTTAAATGCAAATAAATTCACTAGCGATGATAAAATACCAACAAAATTCTTGATTATTGCTGCGGACGTCTTGTCACCTTATTTAGCATACCTTGTGGAGTATATGTTTACACAAGGTATCTTCCCCGACGAACTTAAAATAGCTGAAGTATTCCTATATACAAAACCGGCTCTAACCAATCAGTTAAAAATTATAGACCGATTTCATTACTTTCGCCATTTTCAAAAATCATTGACAAATTAATAAAATCAAGATTAATTAGTTTTCTAAACAAAAATCAAATTCTGTATGAGAGACAAAGTGGCTTTCGTGAAAAACACACAACTATGTTTCCTCTAATTGATGTAGTTACGCAAAGTTTCGATAACATAAACGACAAACTATACACATGTGCTATTGCATTAGATATTAAAAAAGCTTTCGATTCGGTTAATCATTCAATATTGCTAAATAAGTTGTCTCACTATGGCATACGTGGAGTCTGTCATCGATTATTTGAAAGTTATTTACTTGACCGAAAGCAATATGTATGCATCAATGATGTAAACTCTCCAATGCAGGAAATAAAATCAGGAGTACCTCAGGGATCAGTATTGGGACCAATACTCTTCCTGTTATACATAAATGATCTCAGCAATGCATTATTATGCAAGCCACGTTTGTTTGCAGATGATACACTATTGTCGTATTCCTCTGATAATCTAAATAAATTAGAAGCTTTATGTAATAATGAACTTTTACTTGTTAAGCTTTGGATGGATGCTAATAAACTAAAAATAAATACAAGTAAATCGCCAACAATCATTATCAATTACAAACTAAGATCTCCAAGATGCGATATTCAGTTGCGATATAACTCAAATTGTATTCAATCTTCCGCAAAAATAAGATATCTTGGAGTCGTAATTGACCACAAACTAAGTTTTTTGCCACACATTCAAAATTTAGAAGCCAAAGTATCTAGAAATATCGGAATATTATTTAAACTTAATAAAGTTCTTCCCGTTTCTGCATTAAAAACTCTGTATTACGCTTTGGTCCATCCACTTCTATTTTATGGGATAATTATCTGGGGATCTACCAATAATTCCTACCTCACTAAACTAAGGTCTTTTCAAAACAAGGCTTTAAAAGCAATTGGTCATCTTGGTTGGCGTACTTCTCCTAAACATCTTTATCGTAAATTCAAAATTCTGAAGTTACACGATTTATACAAAATTGAGCTAAGCCAGTTTGTATATAGTTACATTAGCAAATATACTCCAAAATATTTTAATGACTATTTCATAGAGTTTAAGAACGCCAATGTTCATAATACAAGATCATCTTCTCGTCAAAATTTAATAATACCTTTGTATGCAACTAATCGGGTACAAAAATCGATCAAATTTCAAGGAGCTAAGTTATGGAACTCTTTACCGTTTCCATTAAAACAATCATCTCGTCGTAAATTCCTCAAAACACATAAGGAGCTTATATTTCAAAACTATATATGATTTTCAGTAATAAAATTATCTATCCATCACATTCTATAAATTTTCAATTTAATTATTCATCTTAAAGCCAAGTTTTGTAATAATCCTAGAGGATCAATATCTCAAATAATTAGCTATAAATTCATTTCATAAAGTATGTTTTTAAAGCTTTCACTCCATTGGAGCCTTTTTTCAAGTATTTAATTATTGCTTCGGGAATCGCTTGACTTGAAGACTTCGCGTCCCTTCGCTATTCCTTGTCAAATCATCTCTTTTCTTTGGTGCTCAATTTAAAAGTGGTCTTAAATTTGAACATTGTTTGATATCGCCTTAGTTGTGATGTTGACTAAATAGATTCAGTTGTTGTTGTTGTTGCTGGAACCTAGTTTTTTTTCGGTTATTGATCGAATATTTTTTGCAATGACCGAATTTTTTTCGATCACAATGACCGAAAGAAATTTGCAATTATTTTGGTTCAACAATTGCTCTTTTCTTCAAGTGATACTAATAGCTATTATACAGCTGATGACATAAAGTGTTTTTAATAAGTTACTCACTTCCCAACATACAGTAACTGATTATTTGTTTGTACGATTTGTTTCGGGAATGTGCTATTAATGTTTCGAGAAAGGGTTAATGTTTCAAGAATGTGCTATTGCCCCCCTTTTGTTTTTCGCCCCCTGGTGTTTCTCTTTCGTCCACAAGGGGCGATATCGCCCTCTTTGAGAAACACTGATTTAGACCAAAAACTATCCACACAGTGCAGTTGATAGCCTATTTGCTTTGTTACGTATGTTTTTATTTTCTTATCAGACTTTCTGGTTTTCCGGAATTTGAACAAATCATATTATGCTATTGAACTGTAACTTGCGTTCTGGCTTTATCATTTCTAGAACGTAATATTGCTTACCGAACGTAGACACAGTATGACGTTTGATAACAAATGGAAACACCTTCGTACTACCTTAATATTTTATTCTGTGGGACAGAGAATCCCTATTTTATGAAGTAACACCGCAAGATAATGCACCGAGCTGTTACAAGTAATTGCTTGTTATTATGTTTTGTGTGCGTATACTGAAATTTATCCACACAGTGCGGATAATATTTGCTTTGTTGACTGTGTTTTTATTTTCTGTTATGTTAATTGCTAATAACAATAGTCTTCTAAGGTGAGTTCCTAAGAAACTGAAAAGCCAAAAAAATAACGAAACTTCACAACTATTTCGAATTTTTATGCATTTAATGACAAAATTATTTACGTAGGCCGATATTGAAGTTCATCAACACAACGGCACTGCTTGCAAATTACCGCAAAATAGCTTTAACTGTGCCTTAGCTTGAAGGCATTACGATAACCTGGAAAAAGACCCTGGGCATTTGCCCCCCAAAAGAGGCCTAGTTACGCCACTGGGCATCACTCTAAATTTTTTAATTTGCATATCAACGGTATTGTGCTAGAAGTTACTTCAAAGCGAGAACACTCTGCTGTGTGTCTGTTTAATCTTACGTAAGATCTTTAGGATTGGAAATTAAGGTACGTTTACACAGAATATACAATGCGATTTCTGTACGTAGGTGAAGTAATCTACAAAACAGTTAGAAGTTATGACGTGAAGCTGCGTCACTTTGTGCCACATTTTAGTAAACAAGCGTAAGGTGCTTTGCAAAATAACCGATAAAAAGCTAAATTGTTGGGGTTAAATGGTGTGAAAAATTTTTTCGTGAACTGCTTAACATGAAAAAATGGATGAAATTTCGTAGCCTACGACAACAAATTGGATTAAAACCGCATTAGTGTTAGCCATAAATACAATACTTATTTTGGCGTTTTTTAAAAACCTGGTGCCAAAAATATTATTTCAAATCTTTGTAAAAAAAAAAGGGAGCAGTCAAACCCGCAGAGCAAAGCGCAGAGGTATTAACCCATATCACGCCTGCGTCAGTTTTCTAGCGTCAGTTTAAACTGACGCTAGAAAAAATTAATTTTCAATAGGTTGACAATATCAAATTGAGTAATGTTTACTTTTTTCATGTCATGACATCCTTGACTTTTAATTCCAATCATTTTTTTGTTTAATTTTTGCGTAAAAATAAATTTATAATAAACAAAACAAAAAAATGCATAATTTTTGTTTTTTGCTGCATGTCATTTATTGATGACGTCACTGCAGTTTACTGTAAGAGAGCAAAATTTTCTAACCTTGAAAAACAACGAATAAATGTATTCCTAAAGATGACAATAGCTGAAAATTTGTTTTGACTTGCTTTATTTGGGAATTTTCCTGCGTCAGTCTAAATTGATTCTGGTGGTGAATAGGTACGCGTGAAATTTTTTTCGCTTATTAAATTTTGAGGTGAAGCAAGCTGTAATGACTCGTTTTATTGCACCTAAATTGTTTTGATGAAAAATAATTTGCGTTTTGTAACATTAAATTAAAACTTTTGTGATTATTTTATTGCACGAAAATCTTTTCATAAAAGGTAATCCTTACTTTGTAAAAGATATTTTATTATAATAACTGATAGTTATTTTCAAATTATATTGAACTGAAAATTTAATAGTAATTGAGGAAGACTGCGAAGTGAGCTTGCGCTCTTCGAGTCAGCAGCCATCCGTTATATATGTCAAATGCGATCGGCTCCAGCCGCGAATCGGACCCGTCACGAGGGATCTGTCACCTGCGCGCAGTACCGCTAGGCCATGTCGCTGACATATTATGACCAAAAGAAAACTGAAATCGTTCTTGGCGATTATTGTTGTCAGTGGCTATGCCAGTCTACCCCAGCAAGATATGTATTGGCAAACGCGCAATGATATGAACAATCGTCTGATGTCATCCTTGATGTCAAGAGGAGAATTTGAAGAATGCAAAAGATATCTGCATTTATGCAATAACGATCATGTTGATAAAAACGATAAGTTTTCAAAACAAACCTTTGCTCGATTCTTTTAACAAACAATGTTTGGAAAGCTACATACCAGAGCAAAATGTCAGCATCGATAACCCCATGGTTCCATATTTTGGAAAACGTGGAGCCAAGCAGTATTCTCATGGCAAGCCCATCAAGTTTGGCTATTAAATGTGGGTTATGGACAAGCCCTTGGGATACTGCATCCAATTTCGTCCATATTCCGGAAAAGATGCCGCTTTTACGGAGTATGAAAGTATTGGTCTTGGGCAGGGCGCCGCAGTTGTGGTTCACTTGCTAAAGATATTATCACCTCAACCTGGATCCAATTATCACGCCGTGAAGGTGAATTTTTTTCTTACTAGCACAAAGCTAATTCGGTACCTTCAACTGAAATTGGTTGCAGCTACAGGAACTGTATACGGAAGTGTAGGATGGAAAATCCATCATCAAAAGACGTCAAACTGATGGAAAAAAATATGGGGCGCCGAGTGTAAAGCTACGCAATATATAATTTTGCATCATTTTTTTGGTTAATTTTGGTTAAATTACATGCAATATCATATATTGTTGCAATTTATCTACATTGCTGCAATATGTGTTAAATTGTTGCAATTTATCTATATTGCTGCAATTTGTGTTAAATTGTTGCAATTTATCTATATTGCAAAAAAACACTCAAATCGCCTTTTAATTGCCATGGTGATATGCTAACAAATACAGTCAGTGTTGCTCTTTCCCTTTCTCCATGAACTCATGTAGTGTACTGGCCTGAGGCGCTGTTGTACTGACTGTGCAGTGTGCGCTCATTGGTTTGGCTGAAACAGTTTGAAGTAAAGTGGCTTGGAGTTTGATTGATAAAATACTGTTGTGATTGGTAGATACAATTGCGGGACATATGCAACAATATAGACGTATAGGTATGGTATCCTTTGGAATACCAGCAGCTAGACTAGACTAGACTACCGGTATGGGGGTAACAACTAGTATCAGCTCCCAGGTCCAGTTGGGTTAGGTTAGGATTAAGTTCAATTAGGGTTAAATTTAGTTAGGGTTCGTTCAGTTACAAAATATCGGTAGACTAGTTTAACATTCTTATTAAATTCAGTTAGGGTTAAATTTAGTTAAGGTTAAATTTACTCGAGTTGGACCAAACTGCCGGGATCTAGCTATCGGGAACTGGAACGTTTCGTCACTGACAGGAAAAGAGCAGGAGCTTGTCTGCGAAGCCCAACAGTATTGCCTTGATGTTGTGGGAATTTCATCAACAAAGCGACGGGGTTCTGGAACTGTCGAGTTGAACCGTGGGTGAAAAATTTTCTACTCAGGTGTTGATGCAGCAATGTCTGCTCAAGCTGGTGTTGGCTTACTTGTGAGCCCCAACATAGCTGAATGTGTCGTTGACTGGGTACCACTAGGAGGAAGGGTTTGTCTTCTAAAGCTAAGGCTGCAGGAGCGATCTCTGTGTATCTTGCAGGTGTACGCACCTAACATAGAATCACAGTAACGAAGCCTTTTTGGAGGAAGTTGAGGTTGCATTGGGAAAAGCAACTTCATCAGAATCCCTTGTCCTTTTGGGCGATTTCAATGCACATGTGGGCATCGACAATGCAACCTGGAAAGGTGTTATTGGGCAACATGGTGATCCTGACATTAACAACAACGGAAGGTGTTTATTGCAGTTCTGTGCCACCAATAGGCTGTGCATAATGAACACATTTTTTCAGCACAAAAGAATTCATTAGTACACCTGGTACAGAGACTCTTTGGGACAACGCTCCCTGATTGATTTTTGTATCGTTTCGGCGGACTTGTTTTCTACCGTGTCTGATGTTCGTGTTAAAAGAGGGGCTGAGTTGTCAACTGATCACCACCTAGTTGTCTGCACTTTGAAAGCTTTGAAACCCTTGAAAAAACGAAAGACTTTTCGACCACGAGAAACTTATCGAATCAAATGGGAATCATTGGCTAACAAAGAGGTACGAACTGCATTTGCAGACAACATTGCATCTAAGTTCAAAGAACTTCCGACCTCTACTGAAGAAATTGTAACTGAGTGGTGTTTGTTTCGAACAGCAGTCATTACGTCCGCTACTAACTGTTGTGGACGTAAGCGTGTTGGAGGGACGAAGAGTAGCGAGAAAAGAACTCCTTGGTGGAACCAAGAAGTTAAAGAAGCTATTCGTGCGAAAAAAGTGGCCTATAAGGCCTGTCTTGCAAATAAGTCATCACTTGAACTTTGTTCGCAGTACTCTGAAGCACGTAAGGCGACAGCCACAAAAGTTAAACTGTCTAAGGAAAGGGCCTGGAAGGAATTTGGAGAAAGGTTAGACGATGATTTCAAAACGGCAAACAAAGTGTTCTGGCAGACCATTCGCCGTTTGCGTGGAAAAAGATCTCGAGCCGCTCTCTTTATCGAAGATTCAAATGGTGTGACTCTGAAAGATCAAGATGCTATTTTGAATCGGTGGAGAGAGTACTTTTGTGATCTTTTAAACCCAGTTGATGCTACACCGATACAAATTGACGAGGAACAGGTTGGGGAAGATATTCAGATAACCGAAGCAGATGTGAATGCAGTAATCAAATCATTGAAAACTGGAAAAGCACCTGGTGAGGATGATATCAGACCTAAAATGTTAAAAGCAATGAACATATATGGTGTTCGTTGGCTGACTCGTGTTTGTAAGGTGGCGTGTAGTACTGGGCAAGCACCAAAGCAATGGCAAACTAGTGTGATAATACCTATCCACAAGAAAGGAGACAAGAGAAAATGCACCAATTATAGGGGCATATCTCTCATCAGTATCCCGGGTAAGGTCTATGCCAAATGCCTTGAAAAGAAATGCCGAGAAATAGTTGAGCCTTTACTAACGGATGCTCAGTGTGGCTTTCGTCCTGGCCGAGGCACAATGGATCAGATCTTTGCCTTGCAGCAAATCTTTGAGAAGTCGTGGGAATATGCAAAAGAGGTCAATGCATGTTTTGTTGATCTTGAAAAAGCATATGATCGCATTCCTAGAGACAAGCTTTGGGCGGTGCTGTTGCAGTATGGCATTGATGGCCAGTTACTAACTGCCATTAAGTCGCTGTACGTGCATTCCGAGGTCTGTGTTCGTGTTAACAGTGCAACGACGAAACCTTTCAGAGTAAGTGTGGGACTACGGCAAGGCTGCTCTCTTTCACCTATTCTGTTCCTTATTTATATGGATAGAATAGTTAAGAAAAGTGAGTCTTGTGGCGGAGTAAAAATCGATGAATGCACTGTACAACGTCTGTTATTTGCAGATGATCTTGTGCTACTCGACTCTACCCAAAATGGTCTCCAGCAAGCTCTTGACAAGTTTTCGGATGCATGCTCTGTTGCCGGAATGAAAATCAGTTCAACAAAAACAGAAGCCATGTGCCTGTCCAGACAACCAAAGCAGTGCTCTCTCCAAATTGATGGAGTACCACTAAACAGTCAGAGAAATTCAAGTACCTCGGCGTCTCATTCACAAGTGACGGCAGACAAAATAGCGAATTGGATATCCGCATTGGAAAAGCAAGTGCTGTAATGCGCCAGCTTCACCGATCTGTGGTACTGAAACGGGAGCTTCGCACCAAGGCAAAGCTATCCATTTTCAGATCGGTCTATGTTCCTATGTTGACTTATGGCCATGAGTGTTGGATCATGAATGAGAAAGTGAGGTCTCGAGTTCAAGCAGCCGAAATGGGATTCTTGCGAAGAATTAGCGGTTTGACCTTGTTGGACAAGGATAAAAGTGCAGATATTCGTGAATCTCTAAACATCGAAGCGCTGCTTCTCTGACTAGAAAGATCGCAACTGCGTTGGTATGGACATGTGACATGAATGTCCCAAGAAAGAACAGCCAAAAAACTGCTCTGTTCAACACCGATTGGTCGAAGGCCTAGAGGCTGTCCCAGAACTCGATGGCGAGATTACGTAGAAGATCTTAGTTGGTCTCGCCTTGGCATCCCAGCAGAGCATCTATCCTTTGTTGCAGAGGATCGAGATGCTTGGAGGCTCCAACTTGAGATGCTGCCCCCGCGATCCCCCAAGGATAAGCGGGTCCAGAAAATTGATTGATTGATAGTTTAACATTTTTAATTTTACAGTTTACCGTAGGTCACTGGCTACTGGTGTATCGGTGTGCTGATCTGCTGATGTCAGGATGTAGCCTACCTGCTTTCTGTGGACAGATCACAGAAGTCACTGTAATCTGACATGTTTCAGCCATACAGCATAAGCCATTCTGCATTAGCAACGAGATAGTAGTATGTCACAAAAACAAAGGTTGAGGTAGCTAGACTAGGCCTAATGTCGGGTTATTGGTACTGTACTTTAAAACAAGATTTTTCAGATACCGATATTTTGTAACTGAACGAACCCTAACTAAATTTAACCCTAATTGAACTTAATCCTAACCTAACCCAACTGGACCTGGGAGCTGATACTAGTTGTTACCCCCATACCGGTAGTCTAGTCTAGTCTAGCTGCTGGTATTCCAAAGGATACCATACCTATACGTCTATATTGTTGCATATGTCCCGCAATTGTATCCACCAATCATAACGGTATTTTATCAATCAAACTCCAAGCCACTTTACTTCAAACTGTTTCAGCCAAACCAATAAGCGCACACTGCACAGTCAGTACAACAGCGCCTCAGGCCAGTACACTACATGAGTTCATGGAGAAAGGGAAAGAGCAACACTGACTGCATTTGTTAGCATATCACCATGGCAATTAAAAGGCGATTTGAGTGTTTTTTTGCAATATAGATAAAATGCAATAATATATGATATTGCATGTAATTTAACCAAAATTAACCAAAAAAATGATGCAAAATTATATATTGCGTAGCTTTACACACAGCGCCCCTTAAAAAAAAGCTTGAAGTGCTGGCGATGTTGCAGTTGATGCTAATATCAACATGGCAGCTGTTCGTTGGAAGAACGATTAAGTTGTTAACGTTCTGTCTAAATCCTGTGCAAAAAGTCAAGAATTACAGTTAAAAGAAGCAAAAAAAAGAATTGATATTCCCCAACCAAAAGTTGTGCATGTATATAACCGCTGCATGGGTGATGTAGGTTGACTGGATCCAAATGTTGCGGTGTACATGATCAACTTGCGAAGCAAAAAATGGTGGTGGCTTTTATTTCGGTTTTGCATAGATGTGGCTATTAATAACGCTTATCAGCTTTACCACATAAGACAACTTTTTTTTTTTTATTTAGTTGCATATTTATCCTCCTATCACGAGAAAGCGATCAATGCGCTATACTAGCTCGCTTAGGAGTTGCCGGCCATCTGTCTACCACACCAAGATGGGGGAATCCCGCTCAGTGCCTTTCCCAGCGGCACAACAAGTAAACTTGCCGGCTTGTTCTCCACACTGTTCCCTCAATGCTGAGCATCAAGCAGGGAAGCTGTAAATACCAATGTTAAAGTCATTGGTTTGACCCGACTCGGAATCAAACCCGAGTCTACAGCTCAAGAGACAGACGCTCCATACCACTCGGCCATCTGAGCTGTTAACTCGGCCATCTAAGCTGTTAATGAAGGCGTTAACTTAATGAAGGCGAAAGTAAAATGAACGCTTTGGAGTTTTGCCGGGTAATTGTGGAAACTTACTGCAAAAACTATAATACAAAAAATGATTCTGTTGCATTATACCCGAAATCGGCAACCAAGAATCATGTGTGGCCAAAGAAAATCAACATTTGATCAAGAAGGGAATGCAAAGACGCTGCGCTAAAAATAGATGTACAGGCACTTTCAAATTTTTCTGCATAAAATGTAATGTTGGATTGCATCCTAAGTGTCTTAAAAGTTTTCATTTTGAATAAATGACTGGATTTTCTTCAATTCCATTGTGTTGTATACTAATATATTTACGTCAAAGTATTGCAGTAATAATTTGCATGAATACATAATATCGCCGACAATTAATATAATTTAACATAATTTGCTTGCACTAGTCATTAAAAAGAGCGCTAAACAAATAATTACAATCGGACGCGCAAATTAAACCGGATGCATCGTGCGCACGTAGTTGAACGCTATGACATTCTACACGTATCCGCCCACCGCCAGTTTAAACTGACAACAATTGTTTTCTATATAAAATTGTAAAAAAATCTTTTTTCAGTTATGATCTATTTGCGACCTATGCAACCTGCAATAACAAAATCATCAATTTTTTCGGGGTTGGGGTGATATGGGTTAAAAACAACCTACAACAGGGGTTCTCAACCTGGGGGGGGGGGGGGAATTTTGCATCTGACTCTTTTTCGTATGGCTAGACAAACCAATCAACGCACCAATCCTTTACATATCACAGACGTATTTCTTGACTCAGTTTATTTCAACTCGCCATTTATCACATCAGTAAAAAGACCCATATTGATTGCAAGAAAGAGCACACGCAATTTTTTCCAGACTACCGCTAACGTTGCGAAATTCTGTGACTATATCTTTCAGTGCAGCATTTGTTTCGTACAGTTTCTCTTGTATTAGCTTCACGGATTTCTCTACATTCTTTTCAACCTGCAAGATTTGCAGAGTAGCACTGTTGTCAGTTTTACGTCGCTTGCTTGCTATAACGTTGTCATCTTGTCCTGATGGGGGAAAGTTTAAAGAATTTTCCGACACAGTACTTGAACTTTAAGTAGGAGAATTCGTGGATGATCCTTCAGTCGATACGCCAGTATCGCATGTGGTGGTTCCCGGAACGCCATCTCTGTACACACCTCCAATCATTTCAGCAACTCTAAATTGCATATCGCTTTGGTTCCTCCGCCAGTTTTTTTCACTTCTGCTTTGTATTTTGCAACAGATTTTTTGCTTTTCGACTTAAAATCAAACCATTTCTTCTTTACTTTTTCTGTGGCAAATGACGCACCTACTCCTAAAGCATTTTATTCCTGATGCGGTTTCGTCCCACTTTTTATCAACCATAGCTTTGGTTTTATTTGGAGCAACGGCGCTGGTTAGATATTCGTAATCTTTCATCATGTATTCAAGAAGCATATTGTTTTCTTCATAAGTCCATCTTCTATTCTATGTTATTATGTTTCTATGTTATTATGATTCTATGTTATTATGATTCTATGTTATTATGTTTACTATGATTCTATGTTATTATGTACATAATCTGTTCGTGTTTTTAGCAACAAATAAATTGTTCTTCTTCTAGCAGCTATTTTCTAATTTACAGTTGTTATTATTACGGTAATGAAGTAATAATAAATGGTTTGACTGGATTTAATACCGGTGGCAGCAGGAAAAGAAGTGTAGGTCGTCACAGTTACTACTTATTGTGGAGGCATGAAACCGAAAATCTTCGCCAAACGCGAACCATAGTGTACCAACGTGGCGGTGATTTTTCTTCGCACGAACGCGAACAAAAATCTTTGCCATTCACTGGGTTCTATTCTCAGTCGGGTCAAACCAAAGACTTTAAAACTGGTATCTGCTGTTACACTTGCTAAACGCTCTGCAATTAAGTGTAGCGTGGAGGATGAAATGAACAGAGAATAAAATACGTCAGTGAATTCTGGACAAATACTTAGTCCAGGCGCTAAAGGACCTTAGTAGTTATAAAGCGCCATAAAAACCACACAACATTTCATTTATATTTTATTCGTTCGAAGACTTTTCTTCGCACGAACGCGAACAAAAATCTTTGCCATTCGTTCGAAAAAATTTTCTTCGCGTGAACGCGAACAAAAATCTTCGACATTCGCTCGAAAAAAATTGGCGAATACGAACGCTATTGGAATGCGAAGATTTTTCTTCGTGCAAAGAGCGTAGTATAGGGCCCCAGAATATCAAAATTAGGCTACTGCGCTTTTATATTAAAAAAAAACTTCCTAACGGCTGATACGTACGTCTACACTAGTACAAAATTCAGTCGTTTTCAACACGTTTAAATAAATCGTTTTCAACAACGACACAAAGCGAAATTACCTGTGAATCGCTTCCGCATAGAACATTTTCTGCAGTGCGATATTACTAGTTTTACAGCCACAATCAGGAAACGTTTTACCGCTTTTTAAAGCGATGTGTGAGTCATCAAATTGCACTGATGGGACTTGAAAAGTCGAAACAGTGTAGAGTACGCTATCTACAGCTTAACATAATTAGGCTAACTTTACTTATCCCAAACGATTAAAATCCACGCCGAATGCTTTATACAAAGACGGAACAAAAAGACTATGAAAGTGTTTTTCATCATCCAAATGTATTGCTTACGTATGTTTTTCTTGTTCTTACACATTAAATCGGTAACAACTAGGCCTGCATTACGAAATGTAGAACAGGCTAATTATCACTATAAGAAAAACAACATTATTTTAGCGATATATCATTTTTGTACAATTGCAACAACATAAAGGAATGACAAACTTCAAGCGAGATCGAAGTGCTAAGTTTTTAATTTAAAAATTGAAGTGACCGTAGTACTTCAGTTTTTTCATGTTACACCAAAGCCATAACATGCCGATGATGTTTATCAAACTTAGTAGAAATAGTCGGTTACACCTAAGGCAAGGTTTTGTTGCAATGAAATCGTGCGAAAGTTGCATTTATTGTGAAGAAAAATTGCAGTTTTAGTTGCATTTTTGCACAAGCATTTTAAACGACTGCGATTCACCCCAGCGATTTATTTACTTATAATGGCCGAGTGGTAGAGCGTCCGCCTCGGTAGCTGTAAACTTGGGTTTGATTCCGCGTCGGGTCAAACCAATGACTTTAAAATTGGTATTCACAGCTTACCTGCTTGACGCTCAGCATTAGGCTAAAGGGACAGTGTGGAGAACAAGCCGGCAAGTTTACTTGTTGTGTCGTCGGGAAAAGCACTTAACGGGATTCTCCCATCTTGGTGTGGTAGGCAGATGGCTGGCAACTGCTAAGCGAGATCGTATAGCGCAGGGGTCACCAACCTTTTTGAGACCGAGGGCTACTTCATGAGCGTGAAGTAACAGGAAGGGCACACGACCTGTTTGCCACAAACTCCCAACAAAACTGCATGGATATTAAATGTTATCATGATGATATCAAAAAACTAGAAGTTAAAGCGCTGTGAAATTACTTCTTACGTATCGATAAATAATTGTTTTCCACAACTATTAGTCGTTTAGCCTACTCAGAAATAATAAGAAGAACCTGTTTCTACATTAAACATTTATTTACTCAAATACTTGAAGTGCTGTATTTGTACTAGAAATGCAACATTTTTCAAACCGAGGAGACAACATTTATCCGTTCCTAATAACATGCTCACAAATACTTTCTGAACATTATCTTTGATCCAGAGAAAAGAAAAAAATTGCTTATGTATAATAGTGCTATGCTCGGTGTATGCTTTGCGAGCGACTTAAGTGGTCTTGGGGGCGCCTCGTCGCCAGCGGGCACTGCGTTGGTGACCCCTGGTATAGCGCATTGATCGCTTTCTCGTGATAGGATAAACATGCTACAAAAATATAAAAATAAATAATGCAAAATATTTGCAATTTGTTGCAAACATTATTTTGGGAAAAATGGCGCTCTTTTGCCAGTAGTTCGCCGAGCACGCTAAACATTGAAATGCAATTTGTTACACAGCTATTTATTATGCAATCAAAGAGAATAGAACCAAGCTGAAATAGTTTGGCAGCATGTTTTAAACCACACTTCCACATTTTGCACATTAATTGATAAAAGTTGCATGTAAAACAGAACAAAGTTGCAGAAACTTGCAATATAAAATCCTGGAAACAGTTTAAATCATTGACCTACATAAATTGTGAGTAGGGCCTATTCACGAAGCCGTCGAAAGCTGTAAAAAAAGTTGCAAAAACTTGCCCTAGTTATAACTGAAACTTATCACGTTATGTTGCACAAGCACAAAAATTATACAAAATTTTAACATTAAAGCTACCGGTACAGTGCGGTACTACGCCTACATCAACCAAACACGAAGGCACTTTTCGACATAGGTGATTCATGGTCAAAAATTGACATCGAGTTTGATTATCGGATTCACAAATGGCTGTTGGCTGCAAATCTAGACCAACCAACTGTACTGTGGATCGAAAAATGACAAGTCGAAAACAATGAAAGTTTTACTTGTGGTATTTACCATTACGAAGCTCATTAATACAGATCAATTATATTAGCAGGAATCTTGCGCTAAATATGCTTGTTTTTTTCTCGTATGCAAGGTACTTTTTCTTCATTCAGGATGCAAATACTACAAATATTATGTAAATAGATGTATTACAGTATAATCCAACGGCATTACGCTTAGGTCTTTCGCTTCTTTAATCTGCTGATACTTTACGGTTCGCTTTTACAATCCAGTGCGCAATGCCATGATACGTGTTATGGGATCAGCAAAAACAACAAAGCAAATTTAATGCGAATCATCGAAGTTGATCAACAGCATTCAAACAGTTGTTGTAAGTAACGATCAAATTGTTCAACAAAACCCGTAGCTAGCCTAATGTAAAACAGTTTTGCACAAAACGTTTAAATAAATCGGTAATGACCACTCAGGGTTATGTGGTATCGCTGCGACTAATTTTACAAATCTTCGATAAGATATTAAACAGCATACAGGATGAATCAATTTCACTGTCTCTGCAAACGAATTCTTTTAGGGGCCTCTATGGAATTGAAAATGCTCTGAAGTCATTGCTTTTCTCCAACCTATTCGCTATTGTCTTTCATGTCTATAACAGCATACTTTCATTAATGCTTAATTACAACCAACTAGCTTTCTTCCCATCAGCCAGTGTTCTCACTAATTAAACATCATTCATAGATCATCAACTTGGCTATGCAGTAGAAAACTATCTTAGATATCCATTCAAGTATCACACGCTAGTGGTTGAGTTCATTTAAATGAATAAAACGCCGTCGACACCGACGGGATATGAAAGGTTTTCTCAGACATGCTGATTCTTCATAAGGCTGATCAGACAAGAGTGAAGGCACGTCAACCATAATAGCCTTGTAGGGTTTCTCCACTTCGGTAAGACTTTCAGCTTTTTTGAAGTATTCACAACTGATGTCAAAATTGCGCATGAACAATAACATTTGAATTTGTTACTAGTTGGCTACATAAACGTGAGCTTGAACAAGCTGGCCAAAGCTCATGCGTTGCGGAGGACGATCGCATTTTACAGAGCCCCAGCTGATTTCGCACTTTTCGTCGATCCAATGCTAAATCTTCATGTCAATGTATGAACACGTCTTCATTTATATACCTGAATTGCCTACAATTTAACATACTCACTTGCTACACCAGTTTGGCGACGTTGAGCTAAACGTCTTCGCGTGGCTCCAGAATGTGAGTGATTATATTTTGAATAGATTGCATACAGAAGCATTGCCACACTCAAACCAACAGCTCCGAAAACGAAAACATAAAGAATGGTTTTGTTGCCGGTATGAGAGCCTTTTTCATGTTCTGTTGTTCGAACCGTCTGAACAAGGTCTAAAAACATCAAAAGCGGCATGGTCTTGCGCTACCGCAAGCAGGTTACCAATCTTTTGCGACGGGTTCGATTCACAGCTGTAGAAAATCGCTTTGAACATATATTACGGATGGCTGCTAACTCGAATAGCGCAAGCTCATTTCGCGGTTTTCCCCACAAGAATTTTTAGTTTAAGATTCCAAAACAACTGCAGTTAATATTGAAAAATATTATCTTGGAAAAAAATTAATCAAGTACAAGATCGAATGAATTCAAACCATTGAAAACCTTGCTAATAGATTTTCTTTTGAGTACTTGCATTTATCAGCAACATTCGTCGTTATAGCTTTACCTTTATCACACGGAGCGTAAACAAAATTTTCAACATCAACAGGACATTCCTGCACAACTGGTATTCCATCTTTACATCGCTTAAGAAATTTTTTAGCGCATGGAGCTGTTTTCCTGCAGTTCATAATGCAATCAAGATCGTCCGGAAACTCACAATCTGGAAAATAGGTCGTGCTTCAAAAGTTAAAATTACAAATTGGCTATTAATAATTCAGCATACTTTATCAAGCAGATAAATTAAACAATGAAACCGTCTCATTGAAGATCAAGAACTCAATAGGATCGATCATCCAAAGGATATAAAACGCTTGAAATATCATTGAAAAGTAACCCAATTCCTTTAGTTATTGGTATCTATTCCAAATTGACTTGAAGGTAGGATCATATATGCCAACTTCCGGGTTACTCAGTCTGCTAAGAGACTCACAACTACAGTTACTCAGATTGACGTGATTTGGGTAAACGACTTGGAGAAAAGCCACAAATAGACTAGTTAAAAAATAAATTTGTCTAGGCTAGGCCAAAAAATATTGCGTATTACTCCACTAAAGAAACTCACACCTCTAGTACCCACAGGGCCATCTACTCAATTGCTGCTGTAGACGCGTTTGGATTGGGTAGATGCTGCAATTGGATAGATGGCCAGGTCTGTAGCTGACGATATGATCCTACCTTCAAGTCAATTTGGAGTAAGTATCAATAACTAAAAAAATTGGGCTACCTTTTCAATGATGTTTCATTAGGTCTTCCAATAAGCCTGCTAATTCAGGGTTCACCACCCAGTTTTGCTCAACCCCAGTTTTAGTCAAGCTCTATTCATATCCGCCACACAAACGAAATATCCGCCAATAATTAGAAGAGGCGACTTCTAGAAAAGTTCTTCTTAAGTCTTTGAGGAGATCTCCTGAACAAAAGTCATCAAAAAACGGCAGTGATTCAGTGGCAATCTGCCTCTGCTGGCGGTTCCGCAACAGAGTGGCCACTCCTGTTTTAATTTATCCACAATCGTGCCTAGGGTTTTGAACTTTTAATTTCGCCATCACCTTGGTTCATACTGAAACTTCATTTCAACCTACTCTTGCACGCTACTGTTTGCAATATATCGAATACAATTTTAGATTGTATTTAACGTACATACGTTGAGAAAGTATTCCATCGCTGGTATCATTTACAGACCAATCCGCATCACTTCTGACATAAAATTGTAGAAATCCGAGGCGATTCAAATTTTTTATTTGCAAGATAGACTCAAAGCTTTGGGTTCCCCATACAACGTTTGGGTTATGTCTGAAAATGTTTGACATTTTTCTGATTTTTGATTGTGGCATGTTTTCCAAGTAATAAACGAGACACATGAACTTTAAAAGAAAGCCTATGGTAAACCCATTGCGATTTTAGCATAAACTTAATGCCGGCAGTCACTTTTTGAAAAACATAATCTTTGTTAGATAAAGCAAATGGACTGCAACATTGCATTGGGAAAAACATATCTTCAAAAGTATAGGCTACACTCGGGTTGTCAAAACTGAAATTTGCTACATTCTATTTGTGTTTAGTTGCATATTATCTTTCTATCACGAGAAAGCGATCATAGCGCTATACGAGCTCGCTTAGATGTTTCCAGCCACCTGTCTACCGCACCAAGATAGGGGAATCCCATTTATAAGTGCCTTTTCCAACGGCAATACAAGAAAACTTGCCGGCTTGTTTTCTTCACTGTCCCTGTAATGCTAATCGTTAAGAAGGGAAGCTGTGAATATCAATTTTAAAGTCATTGGTTTGAACCGACTCGGAATCAAACCTAATTCTACAGCTCAAGAGGCGGACCCTCTTACCACTCGGCCATCTGAGCTGTTGATGTACATGAGATAACTAGGCTGAGATTTTCTGGTTTAAAACATTTCACTTCAATTTAGCAGAGCAGAAAAGATGTGCGGCTTTACAGTAGGCCTATATGAAATAAGTCTCTTCAAATGCTGAGCTAAACATCTGGTTATTGCAGTATATTGATGAGAGCTATGAAGCTCGAAACGCATGTATACCAACAGCAATGACTCTTCTTTTTAAATAAATGGTCAGATGCATTATTATTAAACATTATGACATCAGAAGAAGCTATTCTGGATTGAACATAGTAGAGTGTCGAGGATTAGCTTTAATTAAAAGTTAGTTGCATAGCTGAAGAGACGAATTATATTGCAGGAATATAACCAGCAGCAAATTAAAGAAATCAGACGCAAAGCTCAAGCGAAAAACTCGGAAACAAAAGCAACTCCCAAGCGAGTCTGGATTCGTCCTATGCGTAGCGCCTTCTTCGCTTTCTCGTGACAAGAAGATAAAAATCAAGAAAATAAAAATCATCATCCAATATTTACTTGATGTGGTACTGCATTGTAGTGCCATTTACTACAATCGGATTTCTTTGTAATTCCAATTCTCCAATTATATTCACTTTATCTTTTGCCATTAAAGTCTGTAAAAAAAGTTAACAGGTGAAACTTCAGCACTAAAATATCCTATTGCTTTCTAACTATGCCTTTAAAAAAAGCGCAACGCACTTGTTTTTTTCGTTGTAATTGCTTATCAATAGTACAGTATCTACCATTTTCATGTAAATGTAGTTGATACCATGATCGAGCTTGCCTTTTAAAAAGCAAAACAAAGCTACAAAAATCTATCTTTTGTTTGATAGCATCTTGACTTTCTTATCATAAGAAAGCGACCTAACGAGCTCGCATTGAAATTTCCTGCCATCCGATGGTGGGATCCTGTTAAGTGCCTTTCCAACTACGCAGCAAGTAAACTTGTCAGCTTGTTTTCCACGCTTTCCTTTAATGCTGAGCCGAGCGTGTAGCAAGGAAGCTGTAAATACCAATTTGAAGGTCATTGCTTTGACCCGACTCGGAATCAAACCTGTGTCTACAGCTTCCGAAGCAGACACTCAATCTATTTAAAATTCTGCAAGAAAAAATGTGATTGATATGAAATAAATGACACAGAAACATGTAATCAAGGCCATCACACAAACTATGTAGGAATGAGATTATTTTGCACCAGACGGGATACGTTTCGACTATTAAATAAAGTCTCTTCAGTGGTGCTTAAAACTTCAAATCCATGAAGTAAATCCATCAACATACAATTACCGGGAAAATAATGTTTAAACCAACCGGACTTTTCTATTCTTATCGATTGTTTACAGTGAATCTGTGACATCATAATCCAGCCTGTATTATTTTCTTGAAGGTTTTATTTCAAATGTTCTACCTTGAGCAGAACGAGGAGAGGCTTAGATTAGGAGTGTGTAGTTCTTTTGAAGGTTAGAATTTTTTTTTTTTTTTTTAGGAAGGTGGGAGGTTGCTATGCTGCACTGATGAGACCATAATAAGGTCGAAACGCGTCTGCAGCTGCAAATTAGTGGGTTGCCATAGGGGCTTATAGTGATGTGGGTTAGTTAGGCTACCGGGAACTTAGTTGTGGATTAGTGGTTATATTTTCTTTCATTGGGTATCGTTGTTTGGGGCCAAAAACTTGAGTTTGATATAGAAGCAACCTTTAAAGGTGCTAGGTAGAATGCATTGTATGTTGATGGATTTACTTCATGGATTTGAAGTTTTAAGCACCACTGAAGAGACTTTATTATGTAGGAATGGAATTACCCATTTAAATCCATCATAAACTGACCAGGAGAATTCATATTGCGCGTTTGGAGGATTTATTACTGCCGTGATATCCACATCGTCGCATTCATTATAATATAAGACGGGTCCAAAGTACATCTCTAGGCTGAGCAACAGGCGAATACAAGACCAACCTAAACGTGTGATAAAAGTTGTAATAACCTTTCATACACTAATAGCAGTTTGTACTTTTTGTATTGTCCTCTTATCACCAGAAATAGATCGAAGCGGTGTAAACGAGCTCGCTTAGAAGTTGCCAACCACCTGCCAACCATATTAAGATGAAGGAATCCCATTAAGTGCTTTTCCCAACGGCAAAACAAATGAACTTGCCAGCTTTTTTTGTGCGCCAACACCTCATTTTACTGTGCTAACATAAATTAAAGGTCCTGAAAAACAAACCTTCAGGGTAAATCTTACAGTTATCCACTTTTCGATTGTTAGCGTTCCATATTTCAGAAAAAATCTATTTAGTGGCGGACACGTAACTATAAAAATTTTTTTCTATCAGTAAAAGCTAAAATCAACCATGGGCAAATCCAGAGGGGCAATCGCCCCCCAAACGTCTACAACAGGACACAGTTCGAAACGCTTTTTCGGTGACGTTAAGAATGGAGATGTTCAACGTCCATGCATTATCACGTAAATTGCCCCTCCTTCCACTAAACAAAAGTAATGGATACGCTCCAGAAATTAACTTACCATAAATGATTAAAAAACAAGACGAATGCTTCATATCTGAAGGTAAAAAAATGGCGTGTTGCATATAAATCACTTATGCTGCACGATGCCTATGTATATATTACATGCAAAACAGTTAACCGATGCAATAGGCCTATTGTAAGTAATGTACCTCTGCAAGAAAAACAACAGTATTTTCGCAATGCATCATTACCTCATAAAAAATTTAAATTTTGCATAAAATTCAACGCAACACCTAACAAAAGCAGTTAGCGTCTAGAGACGGTGAGTTAGTAAGCAAACGCTCTTAAAAAGGCAACTTGAACCTTGGCACATGCATTTTTTCACAGCATAAATTAAACAAAACATGACGACGATCAAAAAGTTGACGTCATTATTGGAGTACGTGATTTTGATTTCTACCAAATTCGAACCACGGAAAGCCAGTGGTTGCAGAACCACTAGATAAGTTCAAAAACATTGACTGAAATAATAAAATTTTTAGTGATATTCATTTCCATTCAACACAAATCATGCTTAAGATCAACCGCCAAATACAATAAAATAAATATTCTTTCAGACTACAAGGCAAAGTGGAATAATTCTATGTCAATTATTGAACAATCATGTGGAATCATACCGACAGCGTGGCGCAATGATTGCGTCTTTTTGACGACGATCATGGATGAGAGTTCATTGATTAAACTGTAACTCCATTTGGTTGTCACCAGCAGGGCTGCGGACTCAAACTCACTAAACTAGATCTTTTTCGCTGGACTCGAACTCAAAAACAAAACTTGCTGAACTCGAACTCGTTTGCAAAAAAATAAACTTTAGAATAAATGCTTGCCATGAATAGAAGTGCGGTTGACGAGGCTTCTGCCCTATGCCATAATACCATATACCGGTAGTCACTAGCGTAGCTAGGATGCTAGGATTTTGCAATGATGGGGGGGGGGGGTTGAGAATGACATCACATTTGACTATACGTTGTATACAGGAGCGGATCCAGAAAGTTTTGGTGGGGGATGTAATTTTGAATTAAGTTAATGTTAACTAAACGCAAAGACGTACAGACCCGGAAACGGGTGTAAATAGGCTTTTTGAAAATGCTTCATGTCAGGGGCATATTCAGAATTTTTTTCAGGGAGTAGGCACCAGTTTTCGTCACTTTTTCAAGTGTAGTGTTTTTCAGCAGAGTTAATTTTCAGCAACTTAAGTATCAAAAACGACTCACTCTAGGGGGGTCAGGGAGTAGCTATGCTACCTCAGGAAATTTTTGAAAATTTGCATACTGCAATGGCCATTTTAGTGCTTTTTGAACAATTTTTAAGGAAAGTTTGTCATATTTTTGGCCCCTAACTTTGAGTGCTTCCCCAATCATACATTTTGTTCGCACGTATTAGGTTACGCGAGCAGAAGGCAACTAAGGCATAAATCGTTATGAAGAGTTTCGAAATTATGGAAAAACTTTATTCATCCAAAATATTGTTGAAAGAGGCTGGGAGGGGGATGCATACGCAGCATACCTCACATCCCCCCTGGATCCGCCCCAGGTTGTATAACAAAAAATGGCCTCAAAATTAGGAGATGTTTTAAACTAGAAATACCAAAGCCAATTGAGGCACAATTGGTGTAAGGAAGTCAAAAAAATGCTTTCTGGTGAAACTGGAAAAACGATATTCAAATGTTAGCGATTTAGTTCTTTTTTGAGCTACAGCACGTACATCATTTTTGCTTGAAATCGTTTAGCCTTTTCTTTACGGAAGGTATGAGGGGCTGAGGGCACTTGCGTGTACAGGAGCGGCATTGCCCGGCTAATAAAATTGCGTCATCGCTTCATTAAGCATAAAGGCAAAGAACAAAATTCAGGACACAACGCTGCGTATTTCTTGTTATTATGCCAATTAGAAAACCAGATTATTAATGACATAGTATCTATTACTTCGAAGTAAATATCAAAAAAAACAAGTAAATATGACATCATTTGAGGTTCAATGGGGGGAGTTGTAACCCCCCACACCCCTCCCCCGTGGCTACGCCACTGCCGATGGTTTTTGTGTTTATTTTTGTATCTATTTGCATATTTATCCTCCTATCACAAGCAAGCGATCAATGCGCTATACGAGCTCGCTTAGGAATTGCCGGCCATCTGTCTACCTCACCAAAATCAAGATGGGGGAATCCCATATATAAGTGCCTTTCCCAACGGCAATACAAGAAAACTTGCCGGCTTGTTTTTCACACTGTTCCTTTAATGCTGAGCGTCAAGCAGGGAAGCTGTGAATACCAATTCTAAAGTCCTTGGTTTGACTCGACTTGGAATCAAATCAAAGTTTACAGCTTCCGAGGCGAACGCTCCGGGACGCTCTTACCACTCGGCCGCCTGAGCTATTATTTCTGAATTGTTTTGTTTCTTTACTTGGTCTTTAGGCCTTCTAATCTGCATTCACTGGTCCACCACGTTTGTACGCCAACGCCATGGCCTTAGTGGTTAAGAGCGTTCGCCTTGGTAGCTGGTGGACTGGGTTCTATTCTCAGTAGTAGCATTTTTATTTTTCCAATACGGTCGGTATGATTCCACATAATTGTTCTCAGTCGGGTCAAATCAAAGACTTTTAAAACTGGTGTCTGCTGTTACACTTGCTGAACGCTCAGCAATTAAGTGTAGCGCCGAGGATGAAATGAACAGAGAATAAAAATTAGTCAGTGAATTCTTGACAAAATTTAGTCCTGGCGCTAAAGGACCTCAATAGTTACGAAGCGCTATAAAACCACACAACATTTCATTTGAAACAACAGCTCGTAGATCGTACAAGCCGAACCCTAATCCTACCTTTTAGACCTGGGTGTTAGCTCCAGCAAATCCTCCACACACATATGCTGATCATACATTTTTCAGCACTGCCAATACCCTAACTTGACCATTAATGTTATTACTTAACCAATTTCACGTAGTCAACGTAATAATACTTGCATTGTTATGGCATAATTCTAAAGGTCTTTCGCTGCTGGTAGTTGTGCGTGAGGCGCAGGCAGCAAAATTTGTGGGAAAAGGAGGTGGGATAACAATCTTCTAAAAGGGGGAGGGAGTACGGTATCTAATAACAAGCTAATGGTACTCATAAACAAACTGTCTTTATGTAATTAAACAGTTTTAAACAAGACATTGTTGTTGCATGCCAAAAGCTGTTGTATTGTAAAACCATTGATTGATAAATATAAAACAGACACAACATAACATAAATATAAGAGAGATTGATTGAGAAAATGCGAACTTAAAGAATTCTTCTTTCACTTGCAAACTAGTTGATTAGGTTAATTAACTCATGGCTGGTGGCAACCAAGGCCGAATTTAGACAATTTTGATTTCACGTTTGACGCTAGTGATCATTGTTTGAATTCAACTCTAAATGAAGATCTTCATCATCGATCTCCTCCGAAAAAAAGGTCTTGCATAATCGCACCGAGCCCTTTGTTCGTGACGAGGTCTCCAGGCTTCAGCTTACAAAGCCTATTAGTAAAGCCGGCCCCGATTGCATTTACAAACAGATCAATTTCTGAACAGCCTCTAATTGGCAATGTTTTCTCAACTTTTACCTATCTATACCGTTTAGTTTTAACTTGTTTTAAAACTTCAGTCATTTTTCTCAATTAACATATCAGCTATGAGCTAACTGTCTTAGTGGGATCTGATTTTAAACTACAGTATAATCAAGTCAGTTGGGTTTTATGACTTCAAATATCTCCAACAGACACTGATCCCTGCCTTACCTTACACTTTTAATGCTTTCACACACCCTAAAGCAAAAAGTGCTAGGCTAATACCTAATGGCACAATAAAATCATCCTAAAACTGCCTCGCGCATTAGCTTTGGCGTCCTGACAGACTGAGGATCGCTTCAATTCAAAATATAGTGACCGCCAACGAAAGCAAGCACAAAAAAGCGCTTGTAAATTTTCGTCATAAGTTACCGCAGTCAAAATTAGCAAGTAGTAGTGTTGATGCGACAGCACGGTTATCAGAATGAACGCAATTTTAAAAAACTAGTTAGTTTGAAGTTATATTGTTTCTTTTTTATCAAAAAAATTCGATGAGGTAGGTTAAATAAATCTGCATAATTTTGTGATGCCAATTAGAACTAGGCGCGATGTAAAACTAAATACCAACACGACTCACACGAAGTGAGATAAAAATAGAATGAAGTGATGACTGCGTAATTACTCTGAAAGTAAACAGACAGGCTGGAAAGCTGTTTTTATTCAGCGTGGTTTTCGTGCGTTCGAAGCAATTTGCAATTAGTTGCTTGCTGCGAAGTACACACTGCTCTGTGGTCAAGTTTACGGGGAAAATAGTTACAGCCGGGTTAAAAATAAGGAAATAGTAATGGCTAACAGTTCACTGACTGAAGTACGAACGTACAGGAGAAGTAATGAATGTAGAGAACTGTTGTAGAATATGAGGTTTAGTCTGGTGCAGATGCTGCTTCGTGTAGTAATTTGAGTTTCGTTTTGCACTTAAAATAGCGGTTTTGGGTTCAAAAAGCAGTAGACTGGGGTAGCTGCACTGGATATTGATGTGCTTCTTACTACTAACAATAATCCAACTGGACGTTACTTCTGAATATTGCGAAATTTGCAGATTTTTTGACTTCAAACCACACTCGGTTAAGCATTAAGAAATGAACGGAGTAATTTTTGTTTGTTTTGCTGTTGTCTTCATGGGAGGAATTTGCGCAGGTTTAAAAGATTATTTGTTACTAATTTGTAGATCTAATGACCTAATGTAAGCAAGCTAAATATTTTGATGGAGGTAAAATAATTGAAAAGTCCAATCGCAATCAAACACTGATTTTTATAGTCAGTTAAAGTGATTTAGCCTTCACAAGGGCGAATTCAGAACTTGTTGGGGAAGGGGCTAAGATCCGAGTAAATGCTTATTTAGCAAGTTCGTGCGTGTAGAAGTATCGAATTATCAATACATTGTTCATCAATAAATGTTTGAGGGGGTCTTTGGCTCTTAGCCCAGGCCCGCAACTAGAAACAGATGCTTAGGGGGGTTGAAAAATATTTTAGGGGGGCCAAATTACCTGTACCGGTATCATGTATTATAGTAACCAATTATTTGTAGGGGGGGGCGAAATTTTTTTCAGGGGAACTCCGCGCCCCCCCTTATTGCGGCCCTGTCTTAGCCACCCTTATTTATCTAAATGCGTTCGATTTGATGTGGCGTATTGAGTTGTTCAAAAGAAAATAAATTATCTTATCTTGGAGATACACTCAATGTTTAAAGCCACCCTCCAATGTTAAAAGTTCAAACTACTTAGGCCTTTTGCATATTCGCTGTCTATAATTGCGTCTATTAAAGGGTCTTAAGCGGGCTTTATCTACATTTTGATTGCAATTTGCAGTTCACACATAAATGTCTTTAGGAGCTTTCAGTCCCATTTCAGTGGACCAGAGTGGTTGTAGTACGGTCAAACTTACCACTGAAGTTACGCCAGATCGAACCACATTTTGGCTCACTTGGACTTTGAACGACGGAAGCAATGATGTAAGCTGTGCATGCTTATGATAATACTTGGAGTAAAGGGCACCGACACGAAAATTTGAGGGGTAGGGGCAATTATGTTTAAATTGCTATTTGTAGTTCCCTGCATTGTCAAATCTAGAATTTTAGATTTTTGTTGGGAGCCCGGTTGGACAGGTTTGCATATTTTAGGTAGCGGTAGTTGTACCGAATGACTGAAACAGCAATTATTTGTACACTTCGGTCCAGTGGTGACAGCGTCTACCTCTAGAGCTGTAGACTCGGATTTGGTTCCAAGTCGGGTCAAACCCAGTGCCGTAGCAGCTCAATATTGGCCCCTCCCAAAAATCCTTTCAAGTGCTCTTATACTAAGCTTTTGGTATGAATTGTTTTAGGTTTTTCCAGGCGTAACACGAGTGTCTCATCACCATACGAATATTGTGGTAAAAAGCATACGCGTCGTCACTGTGAAAAAATAAAAGGTGTAATTTTAAGACATGTTTGTTACACCCATTTAGCCATTACCATTAGAATCGTCTAGAGCGCACTTTTTCATTCGCAGGTGCTCTTATAACAGCATCATAATCTGGAGATCGAGCGTATTAACTTTCAATTGACGACATAGCCAGTGAAAAACTAGTCGGATGGCCGAGTGAATAGAGCTTCCGCTTGTGGATCGGTAGACGAGGGTTTAATTCCATGTCGAGTCAAACCAATGATTTAAAAATCGGTATTCACAGCTTCCTTGCTTAACATTGAGCATTAAAGGGATAGTATGAAGCAAGCCGTCAAGTTCGCCTGTTGTGCCGTTGGAAAATATACCTAACTGGATTCCCCCACCTAAGTGTGGTAGACCAGGGTTGGAGAACCTGCGGCCCGCTTAAGTTCTAAATATGGCCCGCGAGTACATACAGCTTATGTAATGCGGTCCGCCGGCACTTACAAAAACATTCAGACTTACCGCGAATCAAGTCGAGGATATTTTGGTTCGCACTACACTGATGTTTGCAGAGGAAAATGGGACATCTAAAGATGGGAAGGCCTTTTTTCTTTTTGCTCTCCACTAAAATTTCCGAGAGAAATGGGACATTTGCAGAAGGGAAGACCTTTTTTTGCTTTTCACTGCATTTTCAGAGGAAAACAGGACATCTGCTGGCGTGGAGACCCATGAAACATAAATGTGGCCAGCTGAAAATATCATGCGTGCAATGTGGCCCGCTACGCCTTGAAGGTTACCCACCCCTGTGGTAGACAGATGGCCGGCAACCGTATAGCGCCCCGTCGTTTTCTCTCGTAATAGGAGGATAAAAATGCGAATAAATGAATAAATAAAATTTTAAATGCGCTTGCAAGGTGTTAATGAATTTGAATTTATTTTTTTCAAAATTATTGAGTTTGAATGTAAAAATTAAAAAGTGATAAGATCCAACTCTGCACCGGCCTCATTGTTTCAAGTTCTACGCGCACTCTTACACACAGTATTATTCTTTATGACATCATTACGCAGTTTATGACGCTAATTAACGAAGAATTTAGAAAATGAAATATAGAATCTGAGCGTAAAAATCTCATTCAACGCGATTAGCAAAGCAAAATTGCGTTCTTGAATTGATGCAAATTTGGATCCTTTCAGGAAATTTGAGGCCCCTTTTGGGCAGTGTGCCCCCAATTGGGGGGTTTGGGAAGCGGCTGGTACGGCTCTGGTCAAATCAAATCAAAATCAAATCTTCGTTATGCTCGCCGTATTACGCCGAAGCGTGTAACGAGTTGCGGGGTTCATCTCCGCTGCTTCGCGCCTGGGCAACACAGCTTCGAAGAAACGTCGCAACGGTGGCGAGTCGTTGGCGACGCTGTGCCGATTTGACTGGCCTGGGAATCGAACCCTTGATCTCCCGCACCGATAGCGTGCGCTTAGCAACTGAGCTAACGGCCGGTCTGGTCAAATCAATGAATTTAAAATTGGTATTCACAGTTTTCCTGTTTGACGCTCAGCATTAAAAGGAAGTGTGGAGAACAAGTCGGCAAGTTTACTTATTGTGCTGTTGAAAAAGGCACTTAGCGGGATTTCCCCATGTTGGTGTGGTAAACTCCTAAGCGAGCTCGTTATTGTAATTTTATGACTTTGTTCAAATTTTAAATAACGACACGGGATTTCGTTTAATATTACCAACATCGTTGACTTAAATTTTGTTGAGGTTTATTCTAACTTCAATTTTTTTGGTGTTAGGTTTATCTTGCTTTTGTTGGATTGGATGGACACGGAAATGTAAAAGCAAGCAATAACAGTAATTCCTATAACCCATACTTGGGACGATATTACGTCAGGTAATCTGTATTGGTCTTTAACTTGTTCAAATGTTTACGTGCTTGGTGGACTGAAATCGAGTTGGCTTTCTGTGTCGTAATTAAACAGCAGCAATCCTACTAAAACTACGCATTAACCAAAGTGAGTTTTACCAAGGGAAGGGGCGCAGCAGATTGTCACACTTCAATAATCGCATTTTTGCACGTGTAAAATTTTATTTTTTCCCAGTTTTTGATTGACAAATCGATCGTTCGCCGATTTTTTTGTGCTAAATTGTAATATTGTTCCGTAATAATTGCATTTGACTCGCAAACGGTAGTTTCCAGAATTAGATGAAATAATTTTAAGGTTTCGCTAATGGCTTAAAATTTTTTTTTTTACTTCAAGCCACTTAACTGCGGCTTAGGATTTTAGTGGTAGTGAAGTACATGCATCATGGAGAAGACCTAGTTGAGCATCGAACCCGCGAAGCCACAATTTTTACGGATTATGGAAATAGCGCCACACTCCAGTTAACGTAGTGGTTGAAAACAGCGCTATCGGTGCGGGAGATCTGGGGTTCGATTCTCAGCCCGGTAAAATCGGACGCAGTGTCTCTAACGGCTTGCCACAGCTGCGACGTTTCTTCGCTGCTACGATTGCTCAGGCGCTAAGTCGCGGAGATGGGCCCCGCCTTTCATTACACGCTTCGACGTAATACCGCGAGTATCATCAAAATTTGATATAAATATCCAGTAGAAAAAAATTATTTCCGGCATATAAGAAATTGTTAGTAAAGCGAAGTAGTCAGCAGGTAAATATTAACAGTGTTAGTCTGTGTGGTGATTGGAAATTTGTATTTGAGATTTCGACTTGTAGTAGTGGTGGTCGGCGAAGCGACGTGATGTCGTTGATTCGTGCTGTTTTAAAATATTTGAATTTACTTGCTTTTGTTAAAAAAACTTTGTGCTCTAAACCCTTGTTCGAGTCTGATTACTAAGCATAACGTAGTCGCACTCATGCATACATCTATAATTTATCTCCAAGTTCTTTTCGAAGTAAGGTATTACGGGCATCATTATCATTAACTCGCCCTTGGCAGCAAAAAAATTTTGGCACCCCCCTGGTCGTGACGTAAAAAGCGACAACTCCCTGGTTTTTGGCTCGCAAAATATAGGCCTAAACTATGGAAATGCCGGTAGACTTGTTGATTATTATTATTCTATCATCGTGAACATTTTGCATGGGTTTAACCCTAGAGTGCGCGGAGGGGTCTGTGAGACCCTTCACAGTGTTTCGCTTCGCGTAGCTTCTACAGTTTTCAATCGATCAATCCCAAATTTTCTGACTTTTAATTTTTTGGGTCGAACTCTGTGACTGTAAAATTTTTGAACAGACGTTTGGTGGTACAGAATTTGAAGATGGCTTGAAGTAGAAGATTCATTTTTCCAAAGCTTTTCATCTGACACTCTTCAGGGGAAATCGTCAGAATGAAGAATAAGTGAACCGAACTGATTGAAAAAGGGAAAGAAGAGCTCTGATTGGTTAGAAATAGAGAGCTGTGACTGGTTGGCTACTTCTAACCAACCAATCACAGCTCTCTATTTCTAACCAATCAGAGCTCTTCTTTCCCTTTTTAAATCAGTTCGGTTCACTTATTCTTCATTCTGACGATTTCCCCTGAAGAGTGTCAGATGAAAAGCTTTGGAAAAATGAATCTTCTACTTCAAACTGTAAAATTTCAAAACAAAGCAACCCCTGGAAATACAAAAAATTGAAGTTATTTCGTTACTGCATGACGAGGGTCTCTCAGACCCCTGCGCATTTCTTATGAAAAAACTGCGACTACTTCTGTGAAACATGTTGGATTTCCATATTTATTCATCGAAAAGAATAGCCATTGTCACAACAATGTCTAATTGCCTTATTTGAATGTTTTGAAATGCTCCACAAGAAGCAGTTTTAAATAATACAAATAGGTCAAGTAGGAACGATTGCCACAAGTGAGCTTTCTCTGTATTCTATGCAGAAAAAACGGTCAAATCAGTTGAATTATTAAACAGTATTACACTGCTGATGATGACAGCTGAACAGTGACGTAGCCAGCCCAAAATTTTGGAGGGGGGGGCAAAACTTTATAGGTTTGTATAGTGAAGCACCCAGGATTCGGCAAAGGGGAGAAACAACCGAAGGTCTTGGGCGAATCCCCCAGATGCCACAAATTTTTAGGGTTTTTACAAGAAAAACATTCATTTTAGCGTAGTTTTTTTGTCGAAAAAGGACACACGATTACCCCCAAGTGATCTTAGTCCGCCCCTGCTTGCGCTGTTAGTAAACTTACGTTAAAGCATTAGTATTTTTGTTTGTAGGCTAATGGAAACTGAAAACATTTCGGGGGGGAGGCAATTGCCCCCTTTGCCCCCCCTGGCTACGTCCCTGCAGCTGAATCTATGTTACCGAAACGTCCAGTTTTGGGATTTACTGCTGTGCCTGTACTTTTCGTCCTTTAAGCTATTTGCATCCCATATGTTTTGTATTCCGGTGTTATACTATGTTTGTCTGTATTTATGTTCACTGTGCAATTGCCCCTGTTGTTTTTCAACCTTTGCCAGAAACCTTTTTTCATTAATAGCTGATAGAATTTACGTGGGGGCTCTTTTAGAGGTAGCCTATTGCATGAATTCGAGTCCATTAACATAGGCCTACTAAAAAAATTAAAAAACTAAAAAGCATCTAAACCTATTCTTTGGGGCAATTTGTATCACTATTAAGACTCCGAGGTACACTTTTTGACCAGCCATTTAATTGTTGCAATGCTTTTTAACAAACAGATTTATGAAATTACAACATTCTGTGCTAAAATTACCAAGTTATCCGTATAGTTTAACTAAAGCCATACTTAAACACAGCTTTCAGACGCTGGAATCTCACAGACCCTTTCATGCAGTAACAGATACAAAAAAAGTCATGCACTCTAGGGTTAAACCTCACCCGCTTGTTGTGTCATGATAGAGTAACACGATGAACAATATCTTGTAAGGGGTTTAGGTTCGCGAAAAATAAGAACCAGTTGCGTGAATAGATTACTTTCGCGATTTACTAGTGTTTTATCTTTGCATACTTATACTTAGCAACAAAGCTTTGAGGTTACAGTTCATGATTGTTAGACGTTTTATTCAGTCAGCTGCCGCTAAATGTAGTTCAATTAACTGTCACTAAAAGGTAAAAAAATGAAAGCAATAAATCATATTGTGCTATCAATGAGGCCTTAACGTTCCGCGCCTTACTGGTACTTTGACGCAAAGCGAATGTCATTTCTTTCTTATACGAGCGATGTTTGACAGACGCAGAATAGTAGTTATCAAAAAAAAATCCCAACCAAATCTTTATACTGGCGGTAGCACGCCGAAACGTGTAACAAGTGCGGGGCCCATCTCTGCAGCGTAGCGCCTGGGCAACACAGCTCCGAAGAAACGTCGCAGCGGTGGCGATCCGTTGGCAATATTGTGTCCGATTTGACTGACCCGGGAATCGAACTCAAGTCTTCGCGCACTAATAGCGACATGTTTAGCGGGTACAACGACCGGCCCTTTGTAGTAATTCATTCACAACCAAAAACTTTTTGTGAATTAATATGATGTCATACACGAAGCGTTAAATACAGTTGGAAAAATACTCTTTTGTTGTAGTATTTCAATGCGTTTTGTATTTGCAGTAACGAACCATCAATGCTAAACCCACCCACATCGTCGTTTAACAGCACTTTAACTTTGAAGGTTCTGATGCCTAATGAAACATTTGTGTTTGAAGTTAATGATGGTGGTTTGGAAGTTGTGACAGCTAATGTCAGCCGACCAAGTAAGGCCGTGCGAGCTTTCATCATGTTATCGTAAAAAGTTTAAGGCCGGCTGATTCATCTTTTTCTAAAAATGCTAAAATACAGTTTAATTCTGGTTTAAAAGTTGATGTGCTTTATGCTGATATCATCACTGTTTTGGTGTTGGGGTAAACTGAATAAACGTAATTGGTTGTTTAAAAAGTGTCAATCATGTACCGAATTGACTTTTCTTGAAAAGGTGCATAACCAAAGATAAGGTACATTCAAGGTGCTCGCACAGTGCCTGAATTTAGTAAATTTGATACCAAGAAGATTCTTTTCGTAATAACGGGTTAGTTTGCCGATAGAAGTGATTGGGCCGTCAGCAGGACGTGTTGAAAGTGTGACCCTATAAAAATAGTTTGGACTGCAACTAAATTATCCATCTTGCAAGAAATTCGTAGACACCAGAATATTTTGTTCGAGCATCGAATTTGGAAGCAGCATTTTTGTTGATTCTGTACATTTCTTGGTTCGTTGACAAATTTAACTTGGCAGTGGCACCGCCCATGACTTACTACGTCAAACAACTCCGTGAGCTAATCCAACATCTTTAAACAGGATGCACCTTTCCAGAAGATTCTGCTTGAACTGATACTGCTTGAGCTAGCAACTGTTTGACTACGATAGCATGCGAAAGGATTTATATTAAGCAATGTAAATATGGTAACTCGGTTGTGCAGGAATGCCCTATTGATGTCTCAAAAGCAATCTATGATCCGTGTCTTCTTGCAAGTAAGATTTGACGTGAGTTTAATGTTTCGGGCGCGTGTTTTTTCAAAATGTTTAATCTCAAGTTTTACAACGATTGTATCAAAAGCCAGTTTTTGTTTTTTTTATTGATTGCATTATTATACTCTTATAGATTACATTGCGAAGAGAACCTGGTTACTTGTTTTGAAGTTGGCACAAGCGCCTCATCATATAAATGCTGAGCTGGCAGACGGCAACTTTTTTTCAGTGAGCACGTCACATCACGTCCCTGTTTTTTTTATGACCATAAGATGACGTGCAGTTATAATGTGAAGGCAGTAGATACATGAGTAGAGTGACAACTTTCGCTGCTGTTGCTTTGTTACGTTACCGTAATTACAATTTTTAGCTTAAAATTGCAGAATTTTGGTTATTTTTAACTTACGCTGTCACGTTGCCGTTATGCCTCCTTATTTTGCACTGTAAATTTCTCTTACAGCGATGCTATGTCTTTATCTCCTATTTCAATAAGCAAGAACATGTCTACCAATTTGTATTTTTTGAGGAGGGAGCTTTCAAAAAGCAAAGCAGTTTCATATTGTTTTATTTTTGCTGTGCGTGTAACATTCGCAACGACGCTTGCGCTATATGCATACAGTGCATTACGCTATTTTGATTGTACCTATTTTTCATACGGTTTAAGTGTCATGCAATACTTCGTTTTTGAATGGTCTAAATGCTGAAGTTGTTCCTCCCACTTCCATGATTGACTATCCTGAAGTGGTATCAGTTCAATGTAAGCCAGGATACATCGGCGATGATGTTGAATATCAGTGCAATTCTGAAGGAAATCTGGTTCCTGTTAATGGCATGAATATCAGCTGCAACCCTGGTAATTATATTTTGCATTGATTATGTAAATCAAGATTTTAATGTAGCTCGTAATGGTAGGCCTGCTTGGTATGTAATTGTTACAGTAATACATTACTGTAGTACTTTATGAAACGTTCGTGTTGCATTTCAAGTTCAATGTGATCAACTCTTTTTAACGGATCTAAATGCTGGAGTGACTCCTCCCCCTTCTGCGGTTGTTTATCCTGACATTGTAACAGTTCAATGTGAACCAAAATACAAGGGAAGTGATACTGAGTATCAATGCAATGCAGAAGGAGATCTTGTTCCACTTACTGGTGTTCCTATCAAATGCTCTGCAAGTAAATAACACTGTTGAGATGCAAATCAACTGTAGTTTATGCTGAGATGTTATTTGCTTCTGCTTAAGCCTAATGCATGTCACCGTTTTTGTGTGTTTGTATTACATCCTCACCAGTCTCGTATGTGCGCTGTTACGGAAAGTAACGTCAATGTTAACGAAAATGTGTTTTTATTTTTTAGAAATTTCACCGAAATAGCTTAAATTGACAAAAAATCGATGACTTGCAATTCCGTCGTTGAAATAGTATTTTTTTTCCATTGAATAGACTTCGGTTCCGTGTTTTTTTGGTGGCTGTGTATTTGCTGGCGAACTTTTCGAGAAAATTATCTTCAGTCGCGTCGGTGTTGTTTACTATGAGTTAATTTAAGGTGCTTTTACTCGAAGCTGAAATGTTTTAATTGCAATGAAAAATCGTAAGTGATGTCAAAACTTTTAGGCAACGCTATATAAGAAGTATTGAATGTGTATTGATTTTTGAATGGAGTGTGAATTTGATTTATCAAATTTTAACTCGATAATCTCAATGGAACTAAGAAAATATCAGAAAAATTTTAAGATTTTGAATTTGTTGTCTGCGTGGTTATGTTTTGGATGTTTGGTGACATTCTCAAGAAATTTTACCTTTTGTATTTTCAAAATCATTGAGCTCTTTTTTTGGTTATGCATGTAAATTTAGCATTTCTTCAAGATGAGAAGCCATATTTTTTCATTCCAAATAACGTATTATGTTGGTTGTAATTGTAAACTGATGTTTCAACAACATAGGTTCAGCTCTTATCATCAACAGTGTAAGCAAACAGTTTTGCATTGTCTTGACATGTTCTATGTAGCTGCTGTTCAATGAAGTCAATATAGTGTGTTGATTGCTCTGTAATGTAGTTTCCATGAGAAAGATAACAAATGTGCTTATTTGATTATAACGAAAAAGACTTGCTTATTTACATTTATAGTTCTCATGTGTTTGTATTTAGTGAACTTTTAACGTGCTTTGAAAAGCAGTTTAGCTAACATAATTTGCAGACTTCAAAGTTAAACAGTAACAAGGGTTCGTTAATGACTGACTCTGTCATCGACATGGCTCAGCAATGCCGCCCGCAGGTTACAGATCCTACGAGACGGGTTCGATTCACGGCTGATCGCATTTGACATATCGCGTGGCTGCTGACTCGAAAAGCGCATGCTCACTTTGCAGTCTCCCTCAATTGACGTTGAATTTTCAGTTGAAAATAAGTTTTATTTATGTTTAATGTTTAAGCCATGTATTGATAAATGACGTTAAAATTATGCCAAACAACAATAAAAACATAATTGGCTATTCCGTTGTTGTTTCCAGGCTTATGATATACCCCAAGATGATGTTTTTCAAGTTATTCTTTTTTTTTGCATCTTTGCTTTTCAGTGTAAAACGTTTAAATTTGACTGCAACCCTTTAATCCAATTGAAGCGACAAAAAGAGGTGTTAGACAGAGAAATTTGAAATATCAACTTTTGAGCGAGTCTGGATTTGTTTTATTGTTTAGCGTCTTTATCGTTTTATGATGACATCAGGATAAACATAAAGAAATCATTATTGCTCCTTTTTTTGTTGTACCGGTAGTTCCATAAAATCTTTTTTTTAATCGATTTTGATTTTGAGTTCATATAACTTATGCAATCACTGCTCAAGCATGGTTCAAGCATCTCGGTTCCTAATAGCTGGTTTCATTTGCGTTAGTCCTGGTTTGTTAAGTATTGAGCTCACCGGTTTATTTTCTCAGACATTAAACTGAGACCAAAAATCAAACGAGAAACTCCAAATATTGTATTGTGAGGAAAAACTACTGGCACTGCCGTCCGTAGCTTACTAGGCCTACTTCAATTTTTAGTGGTAACATGTACTGACATATGGGCATACAATAAATTATATCCAATTACGCAAAAAGCTTTGCATTAGTTTTGCGACTCTTCAGGATAAAGATATTCCCTGTGCACATGGTCAATTTAAGGTAGCCAAAAGGCCACGGGCGTTCTTGCATCATAATCAAATTTTTGATGTCATAAAATTTTGATTATGATGCAGAAAGCTCTTGGGCGTTTGGTCCACTTCAGTTGGGCATGTGGACATCGGGATAATGCTGATTCTCTTGTTTGGGTTTGACTTAAAAATTCAATTGATACTAATTTCTTTGTGTTTGCAGATTACTAGGATTGTGTATAATCAATGTTTTGAATGAAGTAATTTGTTTTCTTGTTTATGTGATATGAAAGCTGATGTTTTGATTAGTCATGTTGTTGCGTTGATTGGAAGCTTCCTTACTGCAGGTATGCTTCATTTATGTAAAATAATTTCATCGCTTTTGACGCCGGAGTTTTACATTTCGGTTACCAAGCCAATCAAACCGGACTCAGTGTCGCCAACGGCTCTCCACCGCTGCAATGTTTGTGCGGGGCTTTGTTGCCCAGGAGCTACTGTAAGCCGCGGAGATGGGCCCGCAACTTGTTACACGCTTCGGCGTAATACCGCAAGTTTAATGAAGATTTGACTTGATAATGATCATGCCAATGACGTTGTTCTGCGATTAATAACGAAAGTAAAACAGCTGTTTCTGCTTGAAATGGTTGCATCAGTGAACACAAGTCAATTGTAACTGCGGACGCGCTGGATAAGTTCTATTTGAGATAAGTCGTTTTTGCTCATTCGGTTGTTTGTGGTAAATTTAGGCTAGCTAGATCTATGCCTTATCTGAGGTACTTCGCCTTTTGGGGCGGCAAACTTCTAAAACATTGTAATGAAACCTATTAACCCCTTTATAAAAGAACTAGCGGCCATTATGGAATAGTTGTGCATGTGGATAGTTTTTCTGCGCTAATACTTGGGTTTACAGACCCTTGAAGCTTTCTTGTATTCAAGGTGACGACCCTCGTTTTAAACCGTCAACTGGGGTAATGCGGTTAATTTCAGCATAGACACTTGCAATTGTCATAATCACTTTTCTAAATTATGACATCAAAATTTAATGGTGATGCAGAAAGCCCTCAGCAACAAGCCCACACAAATTGGACATGTGGACAGGGTAATTATAAGATAACAATATTAATGGCCGGATACGGAGCATAACTCGTTAGCTGTTGTTCAAACTGCACTGGTGAAATCAGAAAGATGAAGCTGTGATACATTTTGTTTGTTTTCAGCTGTGAATGCTTCCATTAGCTTTGCACCTGCTTCATATTTTGATGGTTGTACTGCAGTCAACATAACTGCTCATGCCGAACCAGATCGTTCTACTTATTACTTTTCTTGGTTTTTAAAAGGAACAGAAAATGTAAGAAGTTTTGTTGTTCAACTTACAAAAAAACTGCAAATTATTCAAAAAGCTTTAAGCACCTTCATTTTGATCAAAGAGTTTTATGCACTTTATTATTTGTTTACATAAGCCCAGGGTTTGAAGAGGAATTGCAATCTCACCATCGTCACGTAGTCCATGCTTTTAAAACTGTAATGGTAGCTACTGCTTGTAATTGACAATTTTTTGAACTTTTTTTAAAATTGTTATTGTTAGTTGTCATCACCCACTAACTTCTATTACTGTGGCCTATGCAGTTCTTGAACACGAACATATTAGCATAGAATGATAACGCTGCCAGAACCAATAAATTAAATTATGCTCTTCAAAATTTTTGTGGTCACACAGCCGTTAGCATGTAAAGGATGAAATTTCGAAAAATTTTCAACTGCTTTGACAATAACTCACTCACTTGTCAAACTTTCATATTTAATTCACTGTGAAGATTTTGTTATAGGTGCAACTTGCATTTGTTGGACTAGATGGCAAAGGGAATGTTGTCACCGTGAAAAGAAATACTGAATATTCGAACCAATATGAAATCAAGTATGCTGTTGCGGGTTTTATTATCAGTTGAAAACTGCTGTTTATCAGTTTACTTTTTTTTTTTGTTAAAACGCCAAGTTAATGTGGATTGTGTCACTAGTGATGGAAGTATGCCAATATTTTCCAAATTTTGTTACGCAAACTACGAATGGCCCGTATTTTCTCACCGTAAGCATAGCTCTAGACCTTCTGGGAAAAATTCAAATAGTGTTCATGTGTTTGTAGTTTTTACGGATTAAATTTTTACAAGCTGTTAATCTCTAATTCTTACAAAGAGTTATTTTTGTAGCAATGATCCGTCAACGTTAAATCCGATTGTTTCTCCATTCCAAAGCATTCTCACATTTCACCATTTGGCTTCGAATGAAACAGTGGAGTTGGGAATATTTGAACAAGAAACAAACAAGATTGTGGCAGTTACTCCACCAAGTAAGACTTGATACATGTAAGAGATCCAGGTGGTAAAGAGTTCAAGACCCCCCTTAATTTTTAGTAATGCGTCTACATTGGTTCGTCCGAACGCAAGACTGGAAAAAAGCAATTACTCGATTCTAAGCCCCCTCCCCCCCAAAAAAAAATTGCACCTCCGCCCCTTTATATCTTGAATGATAGTCTACCGAGCCAGAAACCTTTCGCTTATCTTATTTCATAAACTATTGATGGTGTTTCAAAACCTGGTATTCTGTAGAACACTGTGAGTTGTCTCTTGTCAGTTGGGGGTCACCATTGGTAGACTCAGTTCAAGAAATTTATACCTGGTTTGTTTACCAAGAATACTTTCATCAACAACTAGTTTGGGAAGCGCACTTGAAGCCAGCGATCTTTGAATTACGAAATTACAAATCTTCGCGCTTTATCAAACTTGGTCGAGCCGCGCTAACTCTCAACGCACTATTTTTAAAAGGATGCACTTTTCCTGATGATCCTGGCTGCACTGGCAATTGTTTGAAAACGTTATTATGCGATATGAGCTTTACGAAACAGTGCCAAGATGGAAGTTCTGTCGTACAAGAATGTCCTGCTAATGTCACGACCGTAGTGTATAAGCCATGTGGTACAGGTAATGCTTGCAGATTTTTTTCTCGCGATTTGTGGACAGCGTCTGTTAAATAAGCACTCGTAAATTTTAAAATAAGGATATGAAGATAATGAGATTTTTGGTTTATTTTTGAATTCAATGATATTTTCAAATGAACATTTAGCATGGCTACGGTACACTCAGCGTAGTTTTGGAAGCATTAGGTCTGGAACAATGAGTGGTGACGTAGTTAGGGGAAACACTAGGATACTGCCCCCCTTTTTTGTATTTATATTTTTTAGAGATTGATCAATAAGGGCGAATGAAAATTGGTCCTCTCATTGTCCGCCCTGGTTCCTCCCCCAAATTTTTATTTGCTACTTCCCTGATACCGAGATATGTTTGTATTCTTACCTTTTATCTTCAACAGTTAAACTGATTTTGCTTCAAGTTCAATGTGATCTACGCTCATTGGAAGAAGAAAATTTGGTGCCAAGCAATACGCAAAATGGTGTGGTGGATGCTGGTGACAAAGTGACGTTTATATGTAAAGAAGGTTTTGCTGGAAATAAAGCTGTTTATGTCTGTTCATCTGATGGAAAATTAATTCCCACCGGAGAATCTGCTGATTGCAAAGGTAATAAAATATTTCAAGTGATTTTGATTTTTCATCTCAATTTTGGTTGAAGTTTGTAAATAGTTAAGACTTGATCAGAGATCATTATATTCAGTCGATCATAGGGATAGTCGGTTCCTCTTCAATTAAGTAAATGAAAGTGAGCCTAGGGACGTTAAAATAGGTTTCGCAACTTAACTCTAACAAAAAGATTATTGCCAGTATATTTGTAAGCATGTTTACAAACGTTTCACTAAAAACTTATGGGCTACCGTCATCAGTGTAAAAACTACAGAGGCACTAGTTTTACATTGATCATGGTATAAATCTACTGTAGTGTCGCTACGGTTTTACACTGATGATGGTGCAAGTTTTGATCGAGCAATTTGCAAGAAAGTTTGGCAAATTTCGGTTGTACATTCTATTATATTTCACCAGCATGGTCTGCAACTTGATACAGATGTAAGATGCCAAACTAACTGAAAATTTTTGCTACATATGCTTGATTCATCATCATCATCTATCCAGTTTTAATTCGGTTTTTTTCTCGTCACCGAAGATGGCCGAATACACCTCATCCCCTCCGCGATCGCGCTCACTCCTTCCCTCCATCTCGTTCCATCTGCAGCTTCTTCGATCTTCAACCCGACTTTCTTCACACTCTCTTCCACCTCCTCTTCCATGTCATTTTTTGGCCGTCCTCGCTTTCGCTGTCCATTCACTTTCATCATCATTGCCTTCTTCAGTATATTATCATCTTCTCTTCTAATCACATGTCCATACCATCTTACTGCATTCGCTTTTGCCATTCTATCTAACGTTTTCTTCAAACTCAACATCTCCATCAGCTCCTCCGTATTTTTTCTATCCACTAATTTTACTCCACACATTGAGTGCAGATAGAAAACATTATTTCGACTTATGCTACGAGATAATATTCACTCTTCACAGGAGCCGGTGGTTTGCACCACTCATCACCGTTCACCGGTGAATCGTTTTCGCTGAGAACATTTTCTACAGTGAAATTGTACCTAGTTTTAAAACCACGAGTGGAAAATGGTTTTTGTGGGTTAAAACCGACAGACAGTGATTTTTAAACGTTTGGACTGAGAAACCATTATACAATTGTGAAAGTTCGCCAATTGAATTTATAACGTAATATACAAAACTTACTACACTATTATAGAAGCAGATTTGAGAGACCGCTGGGCAATATGAGAGACCATTTCGGTTCCTCAAAACCCCTTGAAAATAACACTGCCTACGGGTATGTCAGTCATTTAACTGCAAATAATGCAATTAATTCAACTTTTTTTTCAGCTGTTGAAGACGCATATGTAGCAATGCATTCTCAAAGAAATGGATCTTATGTAGGCCTAATAGCTGCTGTAGCAACTATTATTGTCATTGCTGTTACAAGGTGGATGTGCTGGGGAAATTCTAAGACAAGGAACAAACAAATTAACTGATAGCATGGGTTGTGTTTATTTATTGAAGCAGTTTCTGCAGAATTCATAACATTTTTGAGCAAAACTTCTCTAAAATTACCACGATGAATTGTCTTATATGAGCTACATAAAAACGTTTGTTACCACTTATACAAACACTCAAAAACATATTCATCAGTGAGAATCGCTACGTTTTGTAAAAAGTCTGTTTCAGTGTGGATCAAACGGAGTAGAAATACAATAAGTGTTTAATGAACAACAAAGTTTGAAAATGAGAGCAAATTGTGTCATATGATGAGTCTTTATTATCTCTGATTGCATTTTTAGAGGTGTCAAAAAATCAAATCTTTATTATACTCGCGGTATTACGCCGAAGCATGTAACAAGTGACGGGGTCCATCTCCGCTGCCTAGCGTTTCGGCAATGCAGCCAGCTCTGAAGAAATGTCTCAGCGGTGGCGAGCCATTGGCGACTCTGAGTTCGATTTCACCGACCCGGGAATAAAACCCCAGACCTCTCGTACTGATAGCGATGCGCGTGACAAATGATCGTACATTGTGGCCAAACAAGTTTAATGAACTTGACCTGTGTTTGTTATTCTGTTTTATAATTTCAAAAAAAGTGTTTTTTAATCGCCATCTAACATGTCAAAACTGGGTCTACATCAGTGGTTCTCAACCTCTTAAGGTGCGATCACACTAACTGAGACGCTGAGACCTTTGAGGCATTGTGCAGGTTTGTCTTATTGTGACATGACTTTGTGCAGATGTGATGCCATAATAAGATAAACCTGCACAATGTCTCAAAGGTCTCAACGTCTCTGTTAGTGTGATCGCACCTCAACGGAGTGTGATTCTCTTCTAGAGATTTTCAACACCAGCGCCCCCCTGCTCTGCGATAAATATTTTTGTCGGTGTTTATTCATAGTAGCTACAGCCGTCACTGGCCTTAAGTGTTTAATTACTATTAATAAATCTTGAGCTTGTGCCCCCTGGTTGTACTGTGGCCTCCTAAAGGAGCCAATGGCCCCCAATTGAGCACCAGCGGTCTATAGACTATGTAAAATTCAATCGCCATGCGAACGACTCTGCTATTTGTTGATGTGCTGTGCCTTTATTTTTTGAATACCACGTGAGCTTTGCAACGGCGATTGCAACGACGACATAGTGTACACAATAACCTATTAGTATCTAGAATTCTTAAGCGCAAACATTGTTGAATTTTAAGCGCAACCTATCGTACGTAATATTTTATGTTTGTCGATGTAGTTATAAGTTGTCATAATCCTAGGGCAATGCACACAATATTGCTTTTCAATTGCACAGGTTTATTGCAAGTAAGGAAAAACTATTTTCATAAACAATTTTCCAATTTTACTGCCATATTGTTCCTGTTTTTTGTTTGCATTGCTCTCGCAAATATTTTCTATTGCATGTAAAAACGTGTAATGTTATGGGACATCATTCCTTCTACTTGTCCTGAGTTTATTTTTCTGCAATTGCAATGGTTGTCCAGCATGTAGAAAACATCACCAAGTTATAAAGTGAATAACGTTAATGATTAATTTGTAGATAATGGTAAGTCCCAAATTATTTTTAGCCTATAAATTAATTCACGAATTATATTCAGAAGGAAAAATGAAGCATCAGTAAATCTTAAGACTGGACTTTTCGACAACATAGATTTAGCTGTCATCAGTAGCAGTTCAACAAATAGTAGAGTCATGTTTTTGAGATTTACTGTAGTTATATTTTTTCTCTTTAAGCTATGTTTGACCCATATTTATTGTATTAAGTTAGTTTAATTTATTGCTTTAAAACTAACAGCATTAGCCACAACACGGTGTTTCACGCAAAAATAAATTAACGCAAAAAATAAGCAATAAATTAAACTAAACTATAGCTCCGGCTTTGTGGTCATAGAGCACTTTCTGTAAAAAAAATTAACAAACTCAAGTACTATTGTATTAAGTTATATTGTTTTGCTAATTTTGTTCAAAAGTTGAAAAATACTTTCATACCCTGTAAATCGCCAGGCATTTTTATCAAGTGGTTCTACAACTACGGGACTTTCTCGTAATTTAAATGTATCAAAAAGGGACTCAATCATGTATAACTATCTTCGGCCAATCTTTTCAAGCGTTTTGGCCCTTCACAAAATTACTGCAAGTTAACGGGAAGCTAGTCATTGCAGTGCATGTTTTATTCAATTGTGTCTGTTTTTTATCTGTTACTAAATCATGCAATAACATTTTGCAGTATTAACCGCTGGGTATTTTATAGGTTATCATAGGTTTACTAACGTAGAAATGAAAACTGAATATTTAAGTTGTTTTCATGTTTTGTTGATCGCAATTGTTTGCACAGGTATGTCTATTGATATGAATTACACATTTAGGCTTTTTTCAAACTGCGCAATAATATATACCGCTCATCGACAAAACTGCTTTTCGATTACGAAAGAGGCTACTGTTTACGCAACATTATTTTTTCTGCCCTGACCGGCTTGTTTGTGAAAAAATCGATCAAAAATCAGACTTGAACGTTTGTTGTTTAATGCTCCTATGCAACTCCAGTAAGAAGAAAAACGGTAGCTACAATGTACTTATGTCTTTTTTTTTTTCTTTTAGTTGTCAGTGCATCTATCAGTATCTCATCTACATCATATTTTGGTGGTTGTACGGCAGTGAACATAACTGCTCATGCGGAACCAGATCGTTCAACGTATTACTTTTCTTGGATATTAAACACGGGAAACAGAACTGTAAGAGATTGCTTTGTTTTTATTGAGTATATCCCTTAATTCATAGCTTATATTTAGTGGTTACTGCATGGTAAAATGCAAGACATTTGAGAAAGAAATAACAAGTTATTTGATCAACAAATAACTGAGGTCATTTTCAAATTATGTTGAACTGAAATTTCAACAGTAATTGAAGAAATTGCGAAGTGAGCTTGCGCTCTTAGAGTCGGCAGTACCTAGTACATATCTCAAATGCGATCGGCTCCAGCCGCGAATCGAACTGGTCACGTAGGTTCTGTCGCCTGCGCGCGGTACCGCTAGGCCATGTGGCTAACGTTTATAGCTTCTCTGGGTATTTTTTGAAAATTTTGGATTTATTTGGACAGCCAATAGCCAGATTTTGATTTTTTGTTCTGGAAAGTTTTTGGTGTTAGGTGCAACTTGCTTTTGTTGGACTGGATGGTGCTGGAAATGTTGTGACCGTGCTGTATGAAAATGAATATTCAAGCCGATACGAAATTACGTAAGTTAGTTTAGTTTAGTTGGTTGCATATTTATCCTCCTATCACGAGAAAGCGATCAATGCGCTATACGAGCTCGCTTAGGACTTGCCAGCCATCTGTCTACCACACCAAGATGGGGGAATCCCACTAAGTGCTTTTCCCAACGGCACAACAAGTAAACTTGCCGGCTTGTTCTCCACACTGTCCCGTTAATGCTGAGCGTCAAGCAGGGAAGTTGTGAATACCTATTTTAGAGTTATTGGTTTGACCCGACTCGAAATCAAACCCGAGTCTACAGCTCAAAAGACAGACGCTCCATACCACTCGGCCATCTGAGCTGTTTGATCGGCCATCTGAGCTTTGGAATGGAATGAATCATAACAATGGTATGATTCCATTGTTTATGATTCCATTGTTATGGTATGGAATCATACCATAACAAAGAACGACGAAGAACTTTAAATTAGGGTTAGGTTAGGGTTAGGCTAGGGTTAGGGTTGGATTAGGGTAAGCGTTTTAGGGTCCTTTGTCGTACTTTGCGGTGTTTAGTATACACTCAATTTGAGGTCCTTTGTCGTCAATTGCGGTGTTTCAGTCCTTTGCGGTGTTTAGTAGGACCCGCCAAATGCTAATTTTAAAATTAAAGCAGAATATTCTTGCACATGCAAAGCGAACCCTCACAAGCACTTACGTGAGGCAGCATGTTTCATGATGACGACATGATAAGTGCAGTTTGAATGAACTAAAAAAACAATCGAAACAATACAGTGTGCGTGCTGTATTTTCTATTATTGGTAGGACACGGGGTGGACAACATCTTTAACCAGCGAGCCAAATGTGGGAAAATGAAGTTTTTGGCCGGCCGGATTATTAGATGAATCGTTGTATCATATTCAATGCCTTAAACAACTGCCAATAGTAAGGCCACACTGAGTAGACGAACAAAAATAAAGGTCTTTACGTCTTCGGATGAACTATTTTTCGCTGAAAATATCAGCGAAAAAAGAAGGTCCTCGGCTTGATTCACGGTAGTAGTAGATATTTTTGCAAGTGCCGGCTGGTCACATAAAATGGTCTCGCGGGTCATATGTTGCCCACCCCTGCTTTACCATATGTTATTTAAAGTTTTTTACCATATGTTAAAAGACCTTGCGTCCCTTCACGGTTTCCTGTCGCTCTGACACGTGTTTTTTTTACCATTGCTCGTTGTTTTGTTGTTTTTGACGTTATTAGTGTGGTGAGATAACAAAATAAAAATCATCTGATTCTGATTTTGATAAGATAAGTGTCGGTAACTCACAGTATCGTTTCAGCGCGTAAGGACGAATCAACTAACCAATACAGAAAGTTTAACGGGCCACGTTGAAAGCTTTGGCGGGCCACAAGTGTCCCGCGGATCGGACGCCCCTGTTCTAACCTATGAACTGTTAAAAGGTTGCACTTTTCCTATTGATCCGCATTGCGTTGGCAACTGCTTGAGCACGTCATTATGCGATTCGAGCTTTACAAAACAATGTGAAGATGGAAACTCAGTTGTACAAAAGTGTCCTGCTGATGTTACAATGGTGGACTATGAGTCGTGCGGAAGAGGTAATGCTTGTAAAACTTTTGCAATCAAATTATCTACTCTAATTTGCAACCATGCCCACTCCTGTATTCTGTTAACTCCTCTTCTCCTACATGCATGCCATAACGTTAATCGTTTTGTTGCCTCTTCCCTTTTCCTGTGCCGCGTTATATTTCCTTACTCTTATCGTATTCTTTTATTGTGCTGACGGTGCGGAAATAAAAGACCCTACTAAAAAACTACTAAAAAAAAATTTAAATTTGTTTGTTTAGTCCAAAACCGCGGTAGACGATATCCGTATTGCATTTTCAGCAGTTGGTGGTAGCACGAACTGGTCACATCACGTATCGGCTAGGCTATATTTAATCGACTTTCTTGATCACTTTTTGAAAAGTGACAATTTGCGAGTATATAGAACTAAGGCTGACTTGTGGGAGTTAATACATTCTCAAGTTCTTTTGCAGAGTCTGCTTTTTAAATTATTTTTTGTTCACTAAAATCAGCCCAGGAGTAATATTTGAGAGGCAACAACGAAAGCGGCAGCTGCAAAATCCGTTTGCGTTTTAGTCATAGGTGGGCACAGCTAACGCAAAAATTAGCTCCGCTAACAGCTAATCCGATAACCAAAAAGATTAGCTTCCCTAACGCCAATCCGATAACACAAATTTTCGTTAAGGGAAGCTAACGATAGTCCGCTAATCCGTTAATTAATCATAAAATTTTAATTTGAGACAGAAACAACGAAAAATCAACTTTGTAACTTGTAGCAATCATTTAAATATTGCGTTTTTAAGTTGATTAGCCAAGTCCAAACAATATCGTATCAACGTAATTTCCAAAAGTTTATTTAATAGCACGGCATATTGTCAAGGTTTCGGGCACACGCTGAAAGAACTTACAGCATTGAAATAAATTTAGCAGTGAAATTAGCACAGTACTGAAATAAGCACATTGCCGAAATAAGTAGAGCAGGGAAATAAGCACAGTAGGCCTGTACTGAAATGCGTCGGTCTGACCAATCTAGCCATGCCTGCTTATCGCGCCTTTGCGAAATGCAAGGAACTTGGTCGACCGGCAGCTGAGAGGGGTTAGCATACCTTTTCTATACTGCGACCTTGAGTACTGCGTCAAAAACCATCGGCGAAAAGTGATTTCTGCCGGGTTAGATTAGATGCGTTTGGCCGTAATGATAGGGGCCCAAAAACAACCCGAAAAATTGCTTGCATACCTTTCCTAGGTACCACAAGAAACCTAGTGGAAACGAAAGCTTACATCGACCAGATCACGAAATGGTTTGTGACGGAAGTTTTTTTGGCTGCTTTACCCCCAACAGAAGCCCCCAAAGTTCGAGTGGTGACGTCACAGTATAGCTAGCGTGCTTTTTCTAGGTGCCACATGAAACTCAGTGCAATCGAAAGCTTACGTTGCACTGATTACGAAATGGTATGTGACATAAATTTTTTCGGCTGCTTTACTACCGGAAGAAGCCCCCAAAATCTGAAGTATGACGTCATTTTCGCTGTGACGTCATCACTCGAACTTTGAAGGCTTCTGTCCGAAGTGGAGCAGCGGAAAAATTTTTGTCACAAACCATTGCGTGATCTGGTCAATGCAAGTTTTCGTTTCCACTAGGTTTCATTTGGTACCTAAAAAAGGTATGCTAGCGCTGTTTTTTTTTTTTTTTTTAGGCCCCGGTTACGGCCAAACGCATGCAATCTGACCCGACAGAAATCACTTTTTGCCCATGGTTTTTGACGTAGTACTCAAGGTCGTAATATAGAAAAGGTATGCTAATCCCTCTCAGCTGCCGGTCTATAACCTCTCAGCTCCAAAATGTCGAAACAGTGATTGCGCAAGCTCAGCATTATATATCATTGACGGAGTTATTATTGCTTGATTTAAGCGCTTAGCTAGAAGAGTGCCGATAGATATTTCTCTGGCACAAAAACGGGAAAATATGGCAGCTTAAAAGCTTTTCTTTACTAAAACCATTCTTATTCTGCACAAAAAGCAACCATTCTTATTCTAGAGCATTAGCGGATTGGCTGGAAAAAGTAGCTTCGATAACCAGTCCGCTAACATTTTTGAACGTTAGCTGAACAGCTAATCCGCTAATGAAAAAATTAGCTTCACTAATTAGCGGAGTAGCGGATTAGCGATTTGTTCCCACGTATGGTTTTAGTTGTGAGGGCAGTGCTACATCAACAAATTGCAAACGTATTGTAGTTTTAAAATGTTCTGCTGCGTTTTTGAACTCATGTTACTTCAGAAAAAAATGGAAGACTTGTCCCCGCATTTAAAATTGTTGTCGCATTTCCTGAACGTAGTTTCGTCTTACATATCATGACTTTAGTGACAGACGGTGAGGGGAATTCTGGTAATCAGTGAGTTTTAAACAAAACAAACTATTGGGCTTTGTTGTTGCCTGACTTTGGGGGTGCCTATCGGAGAAGTGTAGGAAAGATGAATTCTATTTGACTTACATATCCTTCTTTGTATCATCTTGCTGGATCCTGTAACTGTACATGCAGTTCGACAAACGTACCGGGATATTGATGTTTAAACCACCGATAAGCGCTGACGTTCACTGTGTTTTCTGGGCTGCATGCGCAGACACAGTGCCTGCCTTGTCCCCCGCTTTTTCACGGGCGAACGGGTTGGGCAGAGAGGTTTTTTGTAGGTTTTGGTAACTGGTATAGTTACAAACCTTAAACAAAATATTCCTTCTCAGATTACCGGGAAAATAATGTTTAAACCAACCGGACTTTTCTATTCTTATCGATTGTTTACAGTGAATCTGTGACATCATAATCCAGCCTGTATTATTTTCTTGAAGGTTTTATTTCAAATTTTCTACCTTGAGCAGAACAAGGAGAGGCTTAGATTAGGAGTGTGTAGTTCTTTTGAAGGTTAGAATTTTTTTTTTTTTTTTTTTTTTTTTTTAGGAATGTGGGAGGTTGCTATGCTGCACTGATGAGACCATAATAAGGTCGAAACGCGTCTGCAGCTGCAAATTAGTGGGTTGCCATAGGGGTTTATAGTGATGTGGGCTAGTTAGGCTACCGGGAACTTAGTTGTGGATTAGTGGTTATATTTTCTTTCATTGGGTATCGTTGTTTGGGGCCAAAAACTAGAGTTTGATATAGAAGCAACCTTTAAAGGTGCTAGGTAGAATGCATTGTATGTTGATGGATTTACTTCATGGATTTGAAGTTTTAAGCACCACTGAAGAGACTTTATTTAATAGTCGAAACGTATTTTCAAAAACTCTTAAAGGTATGTTTCGATCGTTCTTTGTTGAAACTAAGTTCATATTTTTTACAATGATTTTCACAATTATATCAATGAGGTCAAATTACAATCTTCTAATCTATCGTATTTGAAACAGATTTTAGATATGGGGACAAATAGACTACCCCGGGCTTAAATGAAATGTACAAAATTGTGCAGAACTGATAAAATTTGCCGCCAATGCCTTAAAATTAAACTGTATTTTTAGCTACTTGCCTTCTGTCCATTTTCGATGAGAAAAACAACGCCTGTTAATGATACCATTATCTCACCTTTTATGTACGATATTGTTCAATTTAAATGCAAGAAGAATTATCGAGGAGGAGTCTGCAGCTACTTCTGCAATGTTACTAAAAGTTTTGAGTTGATCGATCGTGATTGCAATTGCGCTAAAGGTAAGGATATCCTTAGAAAGGTTCAAACTTTAGCACAGAGGCCAAAAGATTTGCTGTGCTTTGCTGAAAGAGCAAAGCATAGAACAATACCATGGAGCAATAACTTGTGCATATTAGGTTGTAAAATATGCAGCAAATTTGGGATTTTTAACTTCATTTTCGAAGTTAATGAGGTCATACTTAGCAAAGCTTGTCCATAGAGTCACTCCGCGATTTACTAGCATTCAAAGATTTGTTAGTATGCAAAACAACACTCATTGATATTTCATTTTAAGCTTTTTAATACCCCTGACCAAGAACCTTAATTCTTGATTAGGGTTCAGTATTGTTAATGTTGGGATTGTAGGATGATACAGCAGACTATTTCACCGTTATAATAACAATAACGACATACGAACAAATTCGAATTACGAACGTTTTCTTGGAACGCAACTCGTTCGTAAGTCGGGGAGTAGCCGTACTCTGTAATTTCCGGATATAGCACGTTCTGCAGCCTGCATGCCTAATGAGCTAATAAAACCGTGGAGGGCATGGTTACAGGTCCACGTACTTAGTGGCATTTTGCATGTAACATTGTCGTTTTGCTAGTTTTAGACCCCTTCTTGAATTTTTCTGCTAAAGCCCACGCCTACAGTATTACCGGTAGGCCTATTCAGAAATATTACTATTTTGAACTCTATTTTCTGTCATTATTGAGTTTGTCTTAAAAAACTTAACAGGAGTAATTTTGTTTTCAAGTTGAATGCGATGCTAACTCCTTGGAGGAACAAAACTTAATACCAAGTAATGGGCAAAACCTTCTGGTTTTTGGAGACAGAGTGACCTTTATGTGTAAAGAGGGTTATGTTGGATACGAAGCTGTTTATATCTGTTCATCTAAGGGATTGCTTATTCCAGAGAGAGCCCCTGCCAATTGCAAAAGTAATGGAAATTTTTAGTGGTCTGATCTAAACCGTTGCTGATTTTATGTTTCGTAAAACCCTTTACCGTTTTTTTAGGAGGGGGGGGGGACGGGTGTTTTGCTTTTTTTATTAGACTTGCATTAGCTTCTCATTTTTTATTATGCTCTGAAAAAGAGAATTCGGTTTTGTTTGAGACTGTTCGGTTTATGTTTGTTTGCCTTGTAAATAATGTAAATAAACAAAACGCCAAGTGATAGCGGTAAAAAGAAATGTAACTTTCTGTAGTTTTAGAATCAATCGATTGAGCAGATTTGGATTGATATAACTGGAAGAAGCATACGATTCTCTATGATTCTTTTCAAAGTTGAATTCATCTTCGAAAAAAAAATTAACATTTGAATAAATGAAACATTCGAATCAATTTTGTAGCGTAATTCATATCATTGTGGTGCGTGTTTTGGTGCATTTCAATTTCATTTTTGTAGTTGTTAATAATTATGTGCAAAATATTATTCGGCAATTTAATATTGCAATCCCGTCTCTGTAACTGCAAAATAAATTCCGTTTAAAAGTATTTGAAAGCTTATGCTCGGAGATGGGTGCGAAAAATGCTACTTGCGTAAACTTACGTCCAGCTGTCGATGCTTTTTAAGCAACACTGTAAATTATTCGTGAAAGATTTGTGATGACTTTTTGTGACTGGCAATGAATATGCTTGTTTTTTTATTGACTTAAGTGAAGTGATGACTGGTGCTCCTGCACAACGGTTTGTTGATTAATCCAATGTGCTTTTGCACTGTAGCCTATCTTGTTTCAAATAGTAAACGTTTCAAAATAAGGGCCAAAAAGTTGTAAGTAAAACGATGACATTTCCTCGGGTGCTTATTTTTAGCAAAAGTTTAGTTAAACTTTTGCAACGTGTGACTTATGGCCATGAGTGTTGAATCATGAATGAGAAAGTGAGATTTCTCGTCCAAGCAAGCGATGCGTGGTTGGTTCTTGCAAAGATTAAGCGGTTTGACCTTGTTGGACAAGGTTAACTTAAAAATGCAAATATTCGTGAATAAACCAACGGCAATCTTTAAACATCAAATCGCTGCTTTTCGTACTGGAAAGATTGCAACTGCGCTGGTGTGGACATGTTACGCAAAGGTTTCAGGAAAGAACTGCTACAAAACCGTTGGCATCGTTGTTTTCTACACCGATTGGTTGAACGTTTTCAGGCCGTCTCACTACTCGATGGCAAGATCATGCTTGAAATCTTATAGTTAGTCTCGCCTTGGCATTTCACCTGAACATCAGACCTTTGTTGCAGAGGATAGAGATGCTTGGAGAATCCCACACGAGCAGCTTCCCCCCCGCGGCCCCCCTAGGATATGTGGGTTTAGAAAAACGAACTAGATTCAGCAACGAAGCAGTTTCATGTCAAAAATTTATTTTTTGGCTTAATGAAGAAAATGGTATGCCTATGCAACTGATAATCAACTGACAGTTTTAAACGTCATATGTTTGAACAGTAACATGAATGCGGCGCTGCCTTTTGATTATGTAACAAAATTAACTGCAGTTCGTGAAACCACGCACTTGGCTTTATGGAAAGGGTTTTGCAAAACTATGAATCAAACCTCTTAACGCTAAGTTAAAGCTGCAGCTGTTTTAGGGTTATAAATCAAGCCCATAATTAATGTGACTTTCGAGGCGTAAATAATGTATTGATGAAATATTGTTTGCAGGAAGACAATGCGGTTGTTTTCACCTGATAAACAAATGATGATTAATTACTATAGAGCCAAAATAAAAACGAAATTGAGGTATATTTCTTGCATCAAAAAACTTAATTTCAAGTAGTAAGTACTGCAAAGTGAACGGTTAGGGGCTAAGAACGTTGGCTTCGCGGTTAAGAAATGGTTTACCGGTACTATGTTAAGAGTTTCGAAGTTCCCGCGTCTCGGCAATGTTTATTGTTTTGTGACGTGTTAAACTAACGAGGAATGTCATGGAACCATAGTCCGTAAATATTACATAGTCTGAAAGCGGCTATGCGTTTAAAGTGGTCACTTACGACATCTAGTGATGGTTGGACACAATTGCAAAGTTTTCTGTATGTCAACATACTAAACGTCTAGGATAACTGCTTGGATGCTTCCAAAAGTTGGAAAATAGAAAGAACGCAGTCAAATTTGGTAGGATAAGTTTGAGTTTAGTGACCCAACTGGTGTAAGTTGGTTATTAAGACCTAATTTGTTTCGTGTAATGTTTGTTTAGGTTAAGATTAGACTGTAACAGAAGCTCTACTGGAATACCAACAGCTTAGTTCAGTAGTTCTACTTACTTCCCAGCTTCATCAGTTCCGTTTAGCTTTTCAGTATAAATCTTGTAGCAGATGATAGTATAAACTGTTGAAGGGATTTAAGAGGAGAGCCTGCTGCATAGGCTACAATTTACAGATATATCCAGGCCTAAATACAGAACGTTGAGATTGTGCAGTACCGTAGGTGAACCACAGAAGCATGTCACCCTTGCCTGGATATGTCAAAGCTTGCATTGTTCAAGCCTTTGAGCAGTTAAAGGAGCATTGAGATGGTAACCACTGGTTTTTCATTTACCTGAAAGCTAGTTAAAAAAATATGTTTTTGATCCCCGCTCACATTCCTTATCGGTACATAACTGTGTTGCCTGAATTTTGCTTATGGAGCTGTGCGGAAGTTATATTTAATCTCAAACACTAGGTTAGAGTACCATCCAGGGCCGGCGCCAAGGGGGGGCCAGGGGGCCTGGCCCCCCCAATCAGAAAGCTTGGCCCCCCCAATCAACAAGCTTACCTATTTGAAGACAGCGGCTTTTGTGCACAATTTCAAGTTTGGCCCCCCCTGATAAACACTTGGCCCCCCTAAGTCTACTGCTCTGGCGCCGGCTCTGGTACCATCTGTGTTTAAAAAATAATTACTGTTTCTGAGGTTGTTGGAATTAGTTTCCCCAAAGGATTGGTTTTGAATGGTCACTGTGATGTCGCTTATGCTATACTTTTTCTGGCTGCTTCAGCAATTTCCATTGAAAGAGCTAGTGCAGCTTAGTATATCAGCTTTCCTAATAATCAGGTAGTAGACCTAGTGTACCTGCTTATGATTCAGTTATTTTGTGTGAACCTTTTTACCATTTTGGTTCTGTTTGCTAGCTTTCTCTTAAATTCATACCAGGCTATCTCAAACTGTCAAAGTTCTGATAAATCACCTGACTTCATTAGACAAATGAGTGTGACACGTCCTTCCCAATGACATAGCTAGTCATTCCCACTTCTACATAGTGGTTTTAGAAAGTTAGTTGAGTGAGCAGTTTTGCGTTTATAAACCCTGACATTTTTGCCAACTTAGCTGTAATGCTATTCCTTGCTGGTTGGCAATGACAGCATGAGATTAAAATTGTGAAATAAATCTTATGCCATACATGAACAGATGAATAATTGTGTGTTATAAGGGTATATCGATAAGCTGTTCCATTTCTTATTTGTTCAGCTCCAGTATATACATTTCTCAAATTTGTGTAGCTTTGATTAAATTTTGTACAATAACTATGGATAGGCCCAGTAGAACAAAGCAAACACCAAAAATATTGGATGATATGATTTTTCAAGAAGATATGGATGCTCTCTTATTTCTGGTATGTAGCTTATGTCTCATTGTTCTAGAAAAAAATAGTGCAAAAACTGCAAATTTTATTTAATGCAAGCCTACCTTTTTTGGCATATTTGCATTATTGTTAACTCAAAACATGTATTTGCTTGCTTGCATCAATAGCAAGTTATTTGCATGTGTTAGTTTATGTTATTTCTTGTTGTGCAACTGAATCAAAGGTGTAAATGCTCATGTACAGAATAGTGTATTGATTTTATTTTTAATAACAAATAATGAAGTATTTTTAAACAAAGGTTTGATGATTTTGTATGATTCAGTTAAAGTTTGACTGCTTTTACATTACAATATTTTCAGTTGGATGAATTTGATGATGCCGAACAATATGAAGAAGACACTGATGATACTTTGGAACAGTTAGACGATATTGGTAGTCCTTCGGTACAATTTAATGTTCTCAGTCAGCAAGACTCTGAAATTCAAAAAGAATTGGAAAGCAATGCAGGTGCAGTCACTTCCCAAAAACCACTACCAAGAGCACAATTCTACAACCTGTCAATGGAGCAAATCTCAAAGATTTTGTGTGAATGCCTGGAGACAAGAGGCTATCCTGTACAATTGTTGGAAGTATGCATGACAATTGGGGAAGACCTTACTGGCTTTAATTCTGCCATGAGTGATGATGAAATCTTATCATTATCTTGCACAATTTTGAGCAAAAGTTATTCTATTTGCCATGAATATGCAGAAGACCAAGTATGTACGACTTTTGTTGGCTTGTTAATTTGCGTATTGTAAGCATCAATTTTTATATTGTATTTAGTAATAAGGAATGCGTTTGTAGCTTTCTTTTTTGTTTTCGTATTTGACTTAGAGCTTACAGTATAAACAGATTTATCAACCCTTTCTCTACCCTGTGGTCATATATGGGACCAACAAAGTAACGGGTAGTTTTAGGCGTCTAACTATGGATTGTTTTTGTGTATTGAAACCATACTTTATCATCAGGCAGGCAAGGGTGTGCTTAGTTTATACTATAAAATTCATTGCGTTTGAACATCTTTTAAGAGTTGTTTTATTTATTTGATTTCGCGGAGCTGTTTTTGCAGAGAACTTTAAAAATATGGCTAAGAGTTGAGCAATGCTCAAGGTTAAACTACTGTAGAGGCAAAACGCCAATAGTGGGCATTAATGACGTGTGATGGGATAAACTCGGATATCACCTAACATCATGGTAGATATCGGTAATTACTAATTGTCTTTTTTAGAAATTTACTGATCGAGATGCCAAATTTGTGCTTGTGCTGGTGCTGCCATTGGTTGCAGCCAAAGTTAAAACTTTGGGACAGACCGAAACATCGGTACAGCCAACCAATATTACTTTGCAAGATTCCGATAGGAAAATCATTCGCTACCTCGGAGGAAGCATTCTCCGATGGCTGTTGAAAAATCCCAAAATCAGTGCCGAAGAAAGGTATTTTTGTTTTTAACAATGATTGTTATGTTTTTGACGTCGATATGCTGGTTGTCAAAGCATGATTTGAACTACATTAAGCTCGCACTATTCTACGCAATTTACTCTGGTGCAAGTGTGCAAAAAATAGAATTACCAAAACTAGAAATAATTGAACTTGTTTGGTAATTTTCAAATAACATGAAAGTTATAGAGACTGCATTGTTGGATAATTTAAGCTTATACAACGCATTGCATTGTTTTTACCGAGCAAATTAGTCGTCATGTTAGCATTGGCTTTGTTCAACTTTTGGGCTGGTTTTACGTTGTATTTTTTGATTGACAGCTTTTTTGTAATGAAACGAATAAATTGAAGAATATTCCTTAGTAATAGTAAGTTCTTTAGAGATGATGACTGTGAAGATGTTGCAGCAGTCTACATAGCGCTGTCATATAGCCTCTTAAACTAGTTATCAAATTAAAATGTGACAGAAGTTACAAAATTGTTCACAATTTTAAAATATATATGTACGTATCATAATTTCAGAGCTTGGTGTGAGTCGCATCTTCGAACAACATCCACACATTTGTCGGAGGAGTTTACTGTTCGAGACAGAGGAAACCGGTTCCTAAATATTTCTCATAACTTTTATGACTTGTTGCTATCGTTGGAAACTTCATATTTAACTAAACGTACTTTCCGTAAAGTCCCTGAAGACGAAATTGTTCTTTCTGTTGGCACCAATAATTTCCACAACCCAAATGAAAAGTGTTTAAATTTGGCTATGTACAGATATGTTCGCATGCGAGCTTATTTCAATACTAAAAAAAGTGTTCGAGAATATTTGGCTAAAAAGCGAGATGGCAGAAAAACCAAAGCTATTCGAAAACATCTCAAATTGTATTCCTCTCAGCACTCATAGATTAAAGCCACTCATAGATTTTATTGTTGTGGCATGGTTGCTATTTTTGATTGTGCAGGTAACAAATAAACATGACTCTGATTCTCGCATGCTACAACGTTAGTCGTATTGTTGCTTCTTTCCTTTCTTGTTTCAGTTTGCAGCTAATTTTCGCATTGTTTTGTTTATACTAAGTACTACAAGTGTTGTTATGATGGTGAAGAAATAGAAGACACTGCTAATGTTAGCGTGGCAATTTATTGCAATAAAGTACTCCATAACCGTCTTACAATAAATTATTGCATTAATAATGCAAGCTATCTTATAGTATCCTGTGAAGCTTTCTCATGCAATGTTTGCTCCTGATTTTTGCGAAAGCACGCTTTGATGGTGTGTGGCGGTTTTCTATTTACACAAGACAATTCATAAACGATAAATAAAAAATAGACATGCGCAAAACAGGTGGATAATTAATACCTATGAGAAACTGAGTATATATGTGCATGCACAATATATATATATAAATTACAATAGCCCTACTGCAAAGTGTCGGAAAAGAAACAAATTACTGACACGTGAAAACATATCCAATAGAATAAAGTAAGCTAATCATCCAGAAATCTCGAAATTGGCGTGTAGTCGGTAGCCATTAACTCAAAATAAACAAAGATACGTGAAAAGTCTTAAAGACAAGATTCAGTGCTGGTTTGCAGAAACAATAAAATTAGGAAATTCTTCGAATCGTACGGTATTCGACAGAAACGCAACACAATAAGATTCAGCACATGAAGAGGTTACGACTCGATTCCATAGCTTAGCTTCTCGGTGGAAGTCCTAACCAGAGGTTCAAGTTCGATTCTAACTTACGACTTGCCGCAGCACAAGCTTACTTAACCGTCTTTCTCAACATTTACATTTGATCCACTAACATTCGAACGAAAGCAGTTTATTGATCTGACGTTATGCGCAAACATGAGGGCTGAAGGTGCATCGCAAAATCTTCCCCGCTGACGCTGGTGTCCAAAATGCGCCTCAAGTGGGTCCTGGTTGATACGACGGCTCATTACGTATTCCGCACCAGCGTTCAAACAAAGTCGAATAACTTCCACCATACTGATAGTGGTCATTAATAGATCGTTTTCCGTAGCAGAACTGAACAGCATCATCGACTTCTCTTTTACCGAGAGTGAGAGAGGCCTGTTCATAGCGTTTTGCCTCCAGCTTTGCAAATAATTTGCAAAATCGTGTGACAGCCATTTCAAACGACTTTCTGTACCTGGATCATCTTTCTTGAAAGGTATTAAATCTACTTTTTTACGAAACTGAGCATGGGGAATGCTCGTATTCATAAGATCAAACCACCTGTCCATAATGAGTACCATTTCTGCCAAATTTTCATCACCTCTTCTTCTGAGTTCCATTCCAACCGTGGCCGAGAGCGTCTGGGCAGCAATATTCACTTTCATTTTATCGAAAGGTGAAGGATTTGCGTGCTTTGAAGTTAGTTTTGGAAAAAAACGCAGGTCACCTCGCGCAAGATCGTCTTTAATGATTTGCTTTATGGACTCCCATCTAAGATCAGTGCCGTTCCATAAATGTCGTTTGCTATTAAGCAAATTATTTCGAACTGTTTTGATTAGATGAGGTGGATCCTGAATGAAGTATAGATACCTAAAACAAAGCGATATTATGCTTCAATTTTAAAAACACCAGAAAAATAAGACCATGGACTGGGCGGTATAGTAGGCTAGGTGGTTCAATATTCATGGTTGCTCATTTAAAAAAAAAGTATCAAATTGTTTACGAATCTATCGTACACACAACGGAGATAATGCACGACGCAAAACTCCACACATGGACCCAACGTTAATATGAACTCCGAAAGCCATTGCAGAAGTTTAATGATTTGCTGGTTCTAACCTCAACCACTTTGATACGATAAACTTTTTTTTTCAAAACAAAAATAAGATTTTATTCCTTTAAGCACACCAAACACTTATAGGCTACGTTGTAAGTCACTCCCGACCTTGAAGAGTCCAATGGATGTCTTGTACGATAGCCAATTCCACCATCGTCTTCCTTCTGACACCACTTTCCAAAAAGTGACAAGTTAGCAGATGACCCATCACCTATAAAACGAAAAACATAAAACCGACTGGAAAAAATAAACTATGTACGGCTCCTTTAGCAGAAGGAAGTTAAACTATGAAATCAGAGAAAACCTTTATTGTTTACTTTAAAAAATCTTTTAACTTTTCAGAGTCCGATTTGTTCAAGTCTACCTCAGTTATGAATTCACGCTGACACAAGCTTGCATGCAGCTTTGCATAGCTTAGCTCGTCAAAGAAATACGATTTATTTTCGACACGATGGTAGAAACGCATCGACAGCCAATCGCATCTTTGACCTTCGAAAATTGTTTTTAAGTCACGCCTAAAACAATGCATTGCAGAACACGACTATGTCATTAAAATGATATATTGCAGAAGCACAGTTTATTTAGTTATTTATTCGTAAAAGTACAGTACGCTCCCACTGATATGTTAAAGAAACATGTAACATACCGAGTAGAGCAACTATCTGTACGGAAGTTTGCATTTCAACTTCAACGATTGCTTTCTACACGAACCAAAACAAATGGAGCGCCCGCAAGTTGTAGGTGGGATAATATCCTACTAGTCCGTCAAGCTTGCTGTTGGTAATACCTAGTAAACAGTACAAATACATTTTCCGCAAGTGGTACAAAGCAAAATAGTGTATCAAACATATTTTTCATGAGTTGGAACGTCGTCCTTGCCTAATCCATAATAGCAAGGCGGAGGATCATACCCTATATGTGCATCACATTAACATCCTTGAATAAGATCTTTCAAGATTAATCTCTGCCTGGCGGACTGTTGGTAGATTTGGGAAAAATGCTAGTTCAAATATCCTGGACAGTCCGTTGAATGACCTGATAATAGTCTGTCAGTCAATAAAATAAATTCTTTTTATCTGAGGGATTCAATTGCAATGCATTATTATACACACATACCTCGAACATACAATCCGAGCATATGGTCTGCAATATTAGGAGAATTGCTGGATGATGTATTAAAGATGGCCTCACCATTATCAGCGTATCCAACAACATCGTTTGTACTGGATCGATATATCAGATCTTCTATAAAATAAAAACAATCACAAATATAAGCGTGTAGTTGCACTAAGCTATGTTACTGGCTTCCTATTGATATCTTTTGTGGCTGTATGTAGTAAATGGAACACGTGCTAGAGAAAATAAAAAACTACTCCATCAGCTGATGAGCAATGAGTTCAACAGCAGATTTTTTATGCAACAATGTAACGAACTTCAAAACTTTCAACAACAAGCGAGCAATAGTACAAAACCCAACAAATATCAATGTTAAATAGCGAAGTCAGCAACATTACTTTTGCATGCATTGTCATGGTTGCACTTACATGAGAGCTACATAGCAATTGCCAAAGCAAGTAATGATTCATAGAGCATGCAATCTTTCGCGAACACATCAATCATTGCAAAACAACATAGCTTTGACTTTGAAAATGCGCACTTCGAATACCTCGAGCAACTGTCAAATTGCATATATTTGCAAGCACAGTCAAAAACATTTAACTAGCATGATAGGATCCCACTGGACCGCTGGTAAGATTTACCTTTGATTGCCATTTCATCAATGATAAGAATAGCTATTCGCTGATGGGCATCAGTGGTTATTTCAACCGCTTTTTCCAAACGGGATATCAAATCTTTTTGAAGCCCAGGCACCACCGCACCACATATGTTTCTTTCCAGTCGCAAAGTAGTTGGCGATGGTAAGATCAAGACTTCTCCGAGAGTTTTGTAAGCTGATGGGCTTTTAGCATATAACCTCAGGCAATACCTAAAAAAACATGTACAAATAAAATCGAGATTTTGAAAATGAAAATAAAAAAATTCTTACAGCCTAGGAAATGGAATAAGATACCAAAATTACCTAATGACGGAGGGTGGGAAGCGACGACAATTCTAGGGTAAATCTAAATTCTTTTTTTGAGTCATCCACCACGATCTAAGGAGCTCATCATCTGCTGCATCATCTGAAATTTTATAAACAACAGCAGCGATACTTGATGTTGCATTGATTCCACGTTGCTCCAACTCTATTTGTAATTGCTTGCATCTAAACAAACATGCTGTCATAAAAATAAAAGTCCAGAAGTACATCTTCACAAAGCAAAAAGGAGTTTCAAAGAAAGCGTCGTAAGACATCAGAACTTGCAGATTCAAGCAAACACCGTCTAGATTCAAACTTAATTGCAAAATAAGATGAATAAGCATAACTTGTTCTGGTATCAATCAGTTCAAAAAGGGGCCCAATTATAATTCCGAACTTATAATTAAAAATGGGCTAAAACAATAAAACAACTAAATTTGGTTTGGTCATTTGATTTGTCTGGGAATCCAATCACATCAACCTCAAAGATGAAACAGGCAATAGGAATTACTTATGTTTTCATAGTTTTACACAAGTTTTTACAACTGAGAAATATATACTACATAGCTATAACTTTAGTTTTATCACTAAAAACCAATTCTATAAACCTTGCTTGAGCCTTTACTGCATATTCTTTACAACGTTCTTGACTGCAGTTGTTTAACTTTCTAACTTCTACGTCTTTCAAATCATCATTTCTCTCTGCTGACCTTGCAGCAAGCATATATTGATGTATACAATTGCTACACCTTGTAGTGCCATCCTTTACAGCTACAGAGCAATTCTTGCTGACATACCTTCAAGCAAAATCAAAGCAGTACGTATTATCTCTCATTTACCACAACTCAATTATCAGGAAACAATGTCTTAGATACATCACATAAACATACAACTATAAGCACTACTTTGGTACAACTTTTCTGATTGCATGTAACTCCATGACCAGTACCGGTAACACACGTTATATGCTGAAGTGCTTACACTTTTTAGGCCTTCACAAATTTTATAAAAGCAAGGAAGATTAGTCTAAGTTAACTGACACCATGTTGCATTGTTACACCACCATCGCAAAGAACTTGCAATTATATACCAGTACTGAAAATATCCTCAAAAACATAAAAAATATTTTCGACTTTATCTTAGTCTCATGAACAAACATCTGAACAAACAGTTTTAAATTGAAGCAATAGTTGAGGGTGGAAGAGTAACTCTTGTCAAGAGTACTGTTAGGTGCACAGCTAATGAGAATAAAAAATATTGCAAAGAACTTGAAATTAGGTATCAGCATGTTTTTGTTTCAGCAAGGGCTGCACAAAATTCAGCGTGCAAAGATTTTCACTTTGGTCAACTTATCAAAGAGCAATTAGGGTCTTATAAAGTCAGTGCAAAATGTGAACAAGTTTCTTAGGATTTAACATTCAAGAATGGATATCTCTATAACACAACACTAATAAATTATGAACAAGATAAAACAACTAAACACAAAGCCAATTACTCACCTGACATTAGAATCAGATAATGATGCAACATCGGAGGGCATAAAAATCTGGACCCAAGAAGGTCCTTGACAGTCAGAATAACCATCGCACAGTTTGTAGTTTTGTACAGTCCATAACATAGTAGCAATTGTCACAGATTCAGCTCCCATTAATTTCATTGAATATATGTTATGACTGCTAGGAACTCCAATTCCATGTAAGGATATTTTGAATGAAAAATCGCGTGAAACAAACAAATTATGGGCGGAAATACCTTGCTTCATATAGGCAGTGGATGGCCAATGAGAAAAATGTAATGCAGTCATAGGTGTAGCTGAAGAAGTTGATGGAGATTCATTATCATAGACTATATTTAGCTGCCATTGAGAAAATGATTTCAGAGATTGGAAAGCTGATGAAATATCTACCAAAAACCTGTACAACTGCTTTTTTTGAACTTTAGTCGGGACATCATATTTAACTAATTGCCTTCGTTTTGGTGTTTCCTTCACTTTTATGCTTTTTTCAGGCATATTTTGGGTAGGGAGTTTTCCAAATTTAATCCAACTTCTTGAAACATTTTTTTGGATATCACCTTCACAAAAATGAGCACTACAAATATATACTTTTCCATCTTCAATTCTTTTTCCAAGAGTATTATCTAATTTTTCACGATACTTATACAAAATTTGACAAAACTCTTGACTCCACCTCAGTACATCAGCAGAAGAACCAAGCCAACTCCTTTTATGTTTACCATTGGGAACAAGAAAAAGTGAAATATTGGGTGAACATGATGAGTTTGAACAACCAGGCAAGCAACAGTATTTACCTCCCCTTTTATTCATGGTCATTGATACCGGTATTGGATTAGACTGCAGGAATAGCTATAAACCTAAGTGATTCTACTGAAAACAAAGCAATTCTGACTAGTGCTGCAGCAGAAAAAAATATTAGCATAAATTATATGCTGCTTGAAGATCTGTACTGATCTTACTGAAAAGCTAAACTTAACTGAAGCTGAAAAGTAAGCAGAGCTAGGACTGAATTAAGCTACCCAGTAGGCCTTCTGCTACTGGCTAATCTTAGCCCAAACAAACATTACACGAAACAAATTAGGTCTTAATAACCAACTTACACCAGTTTGGATCCCTAAACTTTAACTTATCTTACCAAATTTGACTATAATCTTTCTGTTTTCCAACTTTTAAAAGCACCCAAGCAGTTATCCTAGACGTTTAGTATGTTGACATGCAGAAAACTTTGCAATGGTGTCCAACCATCACTAGATGGCGTAAGTGACCACTTTAAACGCAAATTTCGCATTGCCGCTTTCAGACTATGTAATATTTACGGACTATGATGGAACCAACGTAGAAACGAAATTTGAGGAGTATCTCTTTACCTAAAAACTGACTTCTCACCGTACTGCAGAGTAGTCAGTTAAATGATTTAATGTACAAGTGTCGAACTTTTAATGGTTTGATAACCTGGTTTTGTAAGTTCACAAGTCTCGTAAATAAATAGCAAAAATTTTTGACCTACATCAGCCTAAAGTCAAGGCTGGGTTTGCCAATAGGATAGGCAGGCTGAAGCGTAGGACCTTGGAGAAATAAGGGGCCTCGTCACGTACAAGAAAGACTTTTTTGGGGCAATCGACCTGTAGGACCTTTTCTTTTTTTGGAAATCGTTTCGTGGAGGTGAGTCTGATCGTTACTCACAAGCAGAGGTGTAAAAAGCAGTCCAAAAATCTAGTTAAGTAAAAGTATCGTTACTGATGGCGGAAACTACTTGATGTAGAGTAGAAAGTATAAGATGTAAAAAGTAACCTAGTAAAAGTAAAAAATACCAGCAATTTGAAGCTACTTAAGTACAAAATAGCGTTTGCAAAACCAAGGCAATAAAGCTGAGCTTTGACAAAAGATAATTTGCTCACTTCCAAACTTGACATATATTTTGCCGATGCTTAAGTGTATTTAGGATCATTAGCACATTTATTTGACGAAAATAAAAAAGTAAAGTGTGTCATAATCTGCAAAATGCATACTCACAGTCCACGCCAAACTCAATCAACAAAAGACCACTTAATATCACAAAATTGTGAAACTATATACAGTATATAAAATAAAACAATACCTAATACTAATGTTGCCAATTTTATTATCAAGCATGATTATTCACGATTTGCGTGATACATTGCTGAATATTAACTACTTATCATTTTTAAAGCCACTTAAGTAGCGTTACTTTCTGATTGAACTACGTAAGTAAAAGTACAAGTGGTCGAAATTTAAATCACTTAAGTAAGTACTAGTTACCAAGCAATAATACTTAAGTAGTCTATACTTAAGTAAAACTACTTCGTTATTTTAGACCGCTGCTCACAAGGACCTCATTAATCAAATAGCCTAAGACCGCTAATTGTCTAAATTCGGACCTGAAGCAAGTAGTATAGGCTGTACCAGACGTGGTCAAAGTTGACGAAAAAACTACTTCAGTCATAAGCATCGATAGGCCTACTTGCTCAAAAATTTACTTGAAGAAAATACGGAAAACCATTTTTTACTTCAATAAAAATATGAAGGTATTTTAAATGTTGGATGGTTTGTTGATCTCTGAATATTTGCGTTTGTTATTGGTTTGCTTAAGTGGTCAACGTATCAGCAGAGCAGCACGAAGGGCTGTCATTTGTACAAAACGCAGCTTTTTTATTTGAATTGTTCATTGACAATTTAATTTTTCAACAATATGCTTACCTATTTATTTTGACATTTTTAGAAAGTAATTACAAATACAGGTTTTTTATATTTGCACTAAAAAACAACGCTCTAGCCTCAGGCAACGCACCAGCCTCAGAGCCTAGTTAATTATAAATAAATCGGTGTCGGTGAGAAATGAACTTCTTAAAAATCTCACATATTTACGTATATCGGTAAAGTCACATTTAACAATGAATAAGCGTTCATTTAAGTTATCTTAATAAAAGAAATTTAAAACTTTCTATTCAAAACACATACTAAAAGGTGAAAAAACGGGAAATAATTTAAACCAAGCATAGAGCATGACGAATTTGAAAATAAATTTTGATTTAAAAAATCTTAGTGAGGTCAAATTCACTTTAGATAAGCTTTGGTATTTACTTTTCTTGATATTTACTTTGGTATTTACCTTGGTATTTACTTTATATTTATTGGTATTTACTTTGGTATTTACCTGATGAACCCATTAGGGGGAAACAGTCTGTAGTGAATTTTTATAATTTTTATGCTTTTAATCTGTTATTTTTCCTGATATAGGCCTTAAAAGTCAATTATCTGCAACAGTAGCATTACCCAGGAAAATGTCTCGTTGTTGCGCGCTTGGATAAGATGCTTCACGATGCTTATCTCTGCTTGGTGGAATCCAACAAGCAGCAAATTAAAGAAGTCACACCGCCGCTTTCGTGACAGGAGGTTAAAGATGACAAAATCAATCCATCATCAAGTAAATGAAGCAGGAATAGAAAATACTTTAAGTAAGCAGCTCGTCGTTGAAAATACTGCTTAAGCAGTAAACTTGGTAAAACCACTTCGTTACGAACTAACTTTGAGTAGAACGATGAGTTTGTTAAGTTACATTGTGGTAATATTTTCCTCATACATGTCGATGAGACATTAAGGAGTTTGCGATAAACGTGAATGTACAAATTGTGACTTATAAATTAGACGTTTATAGGCTACCGTGTAGTCGTTGTATTTTTTGTCACATGCTGTTATTTTTCCACTAGATATATATTTTGTGGCTTGCATTAGTCCAGTGTTTTTTTAAGGTTTAGCTGGAGGAACTATAAAGCAATTTTGAAAGAAAGCCAATTGAATTTATTACGAAAGTCACCGCTATATGCACTTTTGTAGAAGCAGATTTTGAGAGACCGCTGGACAATTTTAAAGATGTTTTGGTTCCTCAAAACTCCTTGAAAAAACACTGATTACGGATATTTAAGCAAAGAAAATAGTTACGAAGAGCCGCGACGATAATCACATAAAAAGTAGGTAACAATTGCAGCAAAGCGACCAATGACCAAGACAGATTTGAAATGCAAGCTGGAATTTTGTTAACAAGTATGCAAGTGACACCATGACAGTCCACAACTAAGGTTTCGCAAACATTGGTTATCGCAGACATTACAGACATTACTTCAAGCTTAAACTGTTTTTGGCAAAAGAACTATATCATTTACAGACTTGGAGTAGTGTGAGAGCTGCAGTTACCAGATTCTTATAACCTTAAATATGAGCTACGAGTATATAATAATATGTTGTGAAAAAATGAAATCAATGCTTTGAACTTTATCGTCAGTAACAGTTTGTAAGTCCATTCCTGAGAGCAGTACATGCCTGCAAAAACACAATAATAACATAATTATTTAAGTAACAAAACGGCGTCAAAATTAGGTTAGTACTTTTACAAATGTTCTCACGGGTTATCCGCTTTGTTATAAATCGTGTCGAGCAAAGGCACCAGTCATTTACCCCAGACTCGAGTCAAGCAAAGAAGGAAGCAGCATGATAAAGAACGACTGTATAAAAAAACACCCACCGACAATTTCGTCAAAAATTTTTGCATCACGTTCTTCTCGACCAATATTTCTAATTGATATCTAAGCCAGAGGAAAACGAACAATACCACCACGCCAGCAAAAACTCCAACTACGACTGTACCTGAAAAGATGAAGGCATTTATTAATATTATTGGCGGATCCAGGGGAGGAGAGAAGCTAAAAAGGCCTAATCCTCCCTTCAAATCTTTAGACATGCATGTTAATATACTGTATCCTTACTTGTGTTGAGTCTGGGGGAAGTTTTGACTCCACCAAGTTTCATATAACACCGCACCATAATTTCGTTTATTTGCTGTATTCTATCAAGCAGCAAGCTGAAGCAGAATTTCATTTCATGACAGCTCCAAATCTAGTCCAGATTTCTCTTAAGCCAGTGCCGAAACTAGCGCCCCCCGAACCCCCCAACGGGGGAGGGGGGCGCACAAAAAGGGAGGCTCCGTAAATAGTCAGTACGTAGTACTATTTAAGCAACGTATGATAAAGGTGCCTTAAATAAGCCTTTTCTAAGATTCTGTATATTTCTTGTCTTAACTCGCGAGATGTGGGGCCCCCATACCACATTTATGCTTTTGGCCTTGGGAGCCCCAGCAAATTTTTCGAAAAATAGCAGTCGCAAAACTAGCAAACATATGTTTAGTAGCATACCAAGGGCCAGAGGCGGATCCAGGGGGGGGGGATGTGGGGGATGCATCCCCCCACCAGCCATTTTCAACAATGCTTTGGATAAATAAAGTTTTTCTATAACTTGGAACCTCTCATAACTATGTGTGCAAATCCATGGAGGGATGTATCCCCCCCAATAATCCGGCAGCACCCCCCCCAATATTTTCATGTTCCAAAACTGGGCATCAGCACAGGTGATGACCTTTTTCTGGCCTTTATTTCATTTTGGACAAAAAATTGGCATCTGGGAACGTTATACCTTTTTTGTTGGTCTTCACTTCATAGTGAGCAAAAAATTGGAAATCTGCGGACGTGTCAATTTAGCTAAATCATCCTCCCCAATATCTAAAAATGGTCGATTTTGCTAAATCATCTTCCCCAAAGCTCAACATAGATTTGCTCCCCTGTTCATAACAATAAACCTTAGTCGCCTTAAGCACGCATAATCGAAACTGTGCTTAGAAAATGCATCATATTTGATAAAGCATTCAAAGTTAGGGGCCAAAAATATGAACAAACTTTACCTGAGAATTGTTCAAAAAGCGCTAAAATGACCATTACAGTATGCAAATTTTCAAAAATTTTCGGGCTAGCATGCCCCCGGACCCCCTAAAGTCGTTTTTGTTACTTAAGTTGCTTGAAATAACTTTACCGGGAAAAAATTGCGCTTGAAAAAGTGATGAAATTTGGTGTCCTCTCCCTGAAAAATACTCTGAATACGCCCCTGACATGAAACATTTTGAAAGGACTTATTTACGCCCGTTTCCGGGTCTAAACGTCTTTATATTTAGTTAACATTCAACCTAATTAAAATCACATCCCTCCACCAAAACTTTATGGATCCGCTCCTGCCAAGGGCCTCTCATTCTCAAGTGAAAGGCGCAAAAATAAGCCTTAAAAACGTTTTTTCTTCGCATAGGTAGCGAAATGTTAGAGTAGAGTTTGCTTGCTGCATTATTTTAGTGGGTTTGGAAGGGACCTAGTTAAACAGACTACTAAACCTTGTTAAAACTGAGGAATTTTAAAGGCTCAAAACGCATAAAAAGCCTCCAAAATAAGGTGAAATTCCGCAAAGTGTTCTGGGGGGGGCATGCCCCTTTTTTTAACACTTTAACGTCAACACATCTGGCTTGTGGCGGTACAGCGGATCACGCGGCTGCGTTGTCGACCCAACGGGATATGTTTGATTCCCAGCTAGAGCCGATTACATCAAATACATACCGAAACACTTTAACGTCAACACATCTGGCTTGTGGTGGCACAGCGAATCACGCGGCTGCGTTGTCGACCCAACGGGATATGTTTGATTCCCAGCTAGAGCCGATTACATTAAATACATACCGAAAGCTTGGCACAGCCCCTTCGGGGCTCACTCTTTTGCATCACCATCCAAGAAAAAATTTTTAGAGGGCCCCGAAAGATGATTTCTGGGGGGGCCCCGCATTACCTAGTTTCGGCCCTGTCTTAAGCGCATATTGTAGACCCGCCGCTCTTTTTGTAATGAGTAAATAGTATTAACACAACACCCAAACAGCCAGAATACACAGATAATAACATGAAGGCTACAGACGAAACACTTTAACGTCAACACATCTGGCTTGTGGCGGTACAGCGAATCACGCGGCTGCGTTGTCGACCCAACGGGATATGTTTGATTCCCAGCTAGAGCCGATTACATCAAATACATACCGAAGGCTGCTGACTCCAAAAGCGCAAGCTTACTTTGGTATCTCCCTCACAGCACCATTTAATTTTCTGTTTCAAGCTATGTTCATAATCTTATCCTGAACATTAAACAATCTCTTTATTTTTGTGAAAACCCGACGGTGCTCTTTGACAGGTTTTGCTTTTACTTTTACCAAGACTCATGAAAAGCACCTTATAGGATTACTCCATCAGCCCCCCCCCCTAG